>CABHPP010000408.1:0-27561 GCA_902168425.1 Peromyscus attwateri | reverse complement strand
ACACACACACACACACACACACACACACACACACACACACACACACATTCACATACAAAATTCCTTCTGAAATATGACCAGACTCCTGCTATCTTGATTTATAATAAAAGGAGTCCCACTACCTATTGCTTTAGAGAAGATTCCTCCCCTATGTAGCCTCCCATGCCTGTGAGCTAATGCCTATTTAGTTACTATTACGGTTTTGTACATAGTGATTAAGTCTACTGGGCTGAACTTCCTTGTCTCCACACAGCCTGACCTGAGCTTGGTTCCTCAGAGCTGAGCCATTGGACCTGTCAGTAATATCAGATAATCCCGTCACTCACAGAACATTTTGACAACATGTATATTGCTCCTTGCTTTGATTTAGAAACATTAGTCGTTTACCATTTTTAAATTGCCCTATATATGTGTTGTCTTAATTCTTTTACAAATTTACTAATGAAATTATTTTTTTGTACAATAAATGTTTTTCAAAAATAGGAAAAGATTCAGAATCTTTTCTAGAATTTTTATTACTTTATTTCTGGGGGGCGGGGTTGGAAAGGCATGCATACCATGAGATAGATGTATGCGGAGGTCAGAGGACAACTTTCAGGAATAGTTTCTCTCCTCCCACTAATGAGGTCGTCTGGCTTACCTGCAATGCCTTTGACTGCTGAGCCACCTCACTGGCCTTGGGGTCTTCTAAGAATGAAAAAGCAAGTTCTACCTGGGTCATAGGTGGCAAGTGACTAATGGTCAGCCAAGTCACAAGATGTGCACCTGAGGTCCCCGCTGCTTGGGAGACGGAGGTTTGAGAATGGCCTGGATGATGTCATAAGGCTCTGTCTCAAATGAACCAGCAAATAAATAGGTATAGGAGATGGTTGAGGAAGATAAGGCTGGGCCAGGCCAGGCTAATGTCCTGCATGAGGGAAGTAGAAAACTCTGCAGGGGACAGGGAGGTGACATGTGAGGATGCCTGAGACTAACTGGACTCTGCATTGTTCTAAGTATGTAAATTATCACAAAACCTTTACCCATGTTTTAAATGAGTCAAGTATTTCACACTATCTGAAGCTGAGACCACTTACTTAAAAAATGATTTTATTGTATGTATATGAGTGTGTTGCCACACGTATGTATGTATAACATACTTGTACCTGGTACTTATAGAGGCCAGAAGAGGGCATCAGATCTCCCGAGACTGGAGTCACAGACAGTTGTGAGCTGGGTAAGTTGGGTGCTGGGAACTAAACCCAGGTCCTCTGGAAAAACAGCAAGTACTCTTAACTGCTGAGTCATCTTTCTGCCCCTGAACTTACTTCTGAGAACCATTCAGTTTTCTTAGAATACCCTAAATTATTTCTGTTTCATTTTTACTGAGAAATCTGAAACAAATTTACTAGAGATAGGAACGGCTCTATAGAGTACATTAAGGGCCAAAGTAACAGAATGAAGAAAAAAGAAAGTTTAGAATAACAAAAATGTGAAAAGCTAAAATAGTTAGAGAGAAGATAGATTGGCTTTTTCTGATGTTCTGGCATGGATCAGCTGCCTGAGAGGATCACCATGGCTCAGAGAGCTGCTCCAGGTTCCTGTCAGGCCTCCCTCGCCACCCCACTTGTCCCCACGGCAGGAGCTGAAGAACCATGTCAAGGACAGGCCCCAGCAGAGACGTGAAATGGATTGAATATTTCAGTAACCAGGAGTCAAGACTTTCTCTACTCTCCCTTCAAAATGTGTGAAGGTACATTTTTAGGACATGCTGAGAACCAGTTCAAGGCTCAAATCATGACCCCAACTCTTTCATAAAACTTTCTTTCCTCCTCTAACTGCATAATATCCATCATACCAGAGTTCCTGCCCACTGACCTAATAGATTCATTGTGACATTAAAGTGCATGTTAATGTGTAGTAACTCAATAGACTGTTAATTATATCAACTTGACAGTAAGCAAGTTCCTGAATATCATCTTTGTGTTGTTAATTAAGCTTTTACTGTGGAAATTATAAATACACAAAATAGAAAAGAACATAATATGTGCCTCCCTGCATGTATTTACCCACGCATAAGAGATATGGGTATTCATCAAGCTGTTAATCTTGGTTCATTCATGTTCTTCTACTTTTTCTCTGTGTTTTGATACAGAGGAGTTAACACACGTCTAGAGATGAGTTCCTGCCTGGGCAGGCTGTTTGGGGTTGAAGGTGAAAAGATGTGATCGTTATCATGGAGGAATTATATTTTATGTGATATTTTATTTGTTAACTTTTTAGGTTAGCATGCAAAGTAATGGGTTGCATCGTGGAAATGTATTATTTTATGAGGAAGCAAAGTGGGACCAGAGAGAGCTCAGCAGGTAAAGACATCTGCAGCCAAGCCTGACATCGTGAGTTCAATCCCCAGGACCCACATGGTGAAAGACCAGAACCAACTCTGATCTCCAAACAATGTGTTATGGCATGTGCACATGTAAGTACATACACAAAAAATAATAAGTTAATTAGATTTTAATTTAAAAAAACTGATTGAAGGGGAAGAGACTCACAGGGTCCTGCCCTTAGTATTAATACACAGTTACTAGTTGATATTTCCTTCTGTGGTATAACCACTGGTAAGGTGTCCGTGCTTCCGTAAGAAAACCCTAATGAAACTCATTAGATCACTCATACATGCATACAACACACACACACACACACACACACACACACACACCCCACACACACACACACACACACACACACACGCACGCACACGCATGTGCATAACACGCAACACAGAAGTAGAAAGGGGTCTCGGGTGTATATCATCTAAACACATTGTAAAAACATAAGAATGAAACCTGTTATGTATAATTAATATATGCTACTACAAACATTATTAAATGTGACAGCAAGCTTCCTAAATGTTCTTACTGCCTTCTAGTTTTGAGTCATCTTAAGTGAAGAGCATTGTGTCTAAGACCACGGTGAGGGGTTTCATGAAGTTTAAGAAATACACTCAACCCAACACTCAGGAGGCAGAGACAAGCCGATCTCTGTGAGTTCAAAACCAGCCTGCTATACAGAGTGAGTTCCAGGACAGCCAGGACTACACAGAGAAATCCTGTCTCCAAAAACCAAAAATAAAAAGGAAGAAAGAAAGAAATACACTCAAATTTTTGTCACCTTTTGCATCAGAAAGATTATTATCAGTTTAGTTCTCTCTGTACCATATATCCGTATATATCCATATATATCTAGTTATTTTCCCTTAGGCAGGTAGAAATAGGGTATAACTCCCCTGTCATATCTAGAAGACTCAGTCTTTCAGTAGACTTCCTGTTCCTCTGGATCTTACAATTCTCATCGTCCCTGATGATCCAAGAACCAGTACGAGTTGTGTATTGATGTAACAACTGAGGCTGGGCAGCCCACAGTCAATTGTTCTCTAAATGTTAACTAGTTGTGAACCTTTAGGAATATCTCACCTGCAGATCGTTGTTGCACTTCAGAGGCGCTGAGGATGGGTAGGGATATTGAATGCTTTCCCCCTAGGCAGCTTGCATGGACCCTTCCAGTATTATGAGTGAGGAGGCTTTTGGGTAAGATCCAGCTCTGTTCCTCTGCATCCTGGGTCCGAAGTGCATGATGTCTTCAGCAACAGGGACTTACCTTCAACTTCTCGGTGACAACTGATAGCCTATATTGTTTTTGGAATCTCTTAGAATCCCGTTTCTCATGCCTGGTACTATAGATTTTGTTAGATACTCTATGGCTCTTGGGGGGAATATGATTACCCTAAGTGGCATAATTCATAATTTCATTTAAACCATATACATATATACACACACACCCTACATATACATACCCCCTACATATATATACCCTATATATATGGTATGTATATATGTATATGTGTATATACACATATGTTTATAGGGTATATATGTGTAAGGTATATATGTGTGTATATTCATAAATTTATATGTATTATTTTGGTAAATATAAAATAATATGAAACTGGGTGTCTTTAATCCCAGCACTCAGGAGGCAGGGACGGGTGGATCTCTGTGATTTCCAGGCCAGCTTTTGTCTACAGACTGAGTTCCAGGACAGCCAGGGCTACAAAAAGAGACCCAGAGACCCCCCCCTTCTCTCCCTCGCCCTCCCTCCCTCTCTCTCTCTCTCTCTCTCTACACACACACACACACACACACACACACACACACACACACACACACACACACATATATTCCTTATGACTTTTTGCAAGCACCCTTAGTATTTATCCCCTGGCTTCCTCTTCTTTTCTACTGACTTCCCTCCTCCTTCCCAGTTAAAGCGCCCCTCTCATTTTCCCATTTCTTCCTTCACCTGGATCCCGCTGTTCCCCTCCCTACCGCTCCTTCTCCCTCCCTCCACGACCCCTTTTTACTTTCCTTGCTTACGTGATTACTCCAGGTTGTTTCTTCACATCCGAAGGTTTGGAGCGTGGAGCCGTCCATGGCTTGTAGGGTAGATCTTGTCCTCGGCTCTTGACTGCCTCCTCGCTTCCATGAAACAGCTTCCCTCACTACACATTCCTACCACCGTGATAGTCCATGGAACGGCAGGCCCAAAGAAATGGAGGCAGCCAAATTTGCAACGAGCCCTGTGATAGCAAGAGATAAAATAAGCGCGCCCCCCCCCCCCCATCACCACTGCTGCTGTAATTCCACTGCTCCTGGGTATTTTATTACAGTGATAAAAGGCTGACTAACATAGGAACACACCCTAGCACAGTGTGCATCCACCCTATTTCTATATAAGTTACTGCGTTGGTTACTTGTCTCCTTGTATTGTCAAAATACCTGACAAAAGTGGTTTTTGGTTTTTTTTCCCCCCGAGACAGGGTTTCTCTGTGTAGCTTTGCGCCTTTCCTAGAACCTGGAAGTCACTCTGTAGCCCAGGCTGGCCTCGAACTCATAGAGATCCGCCTGCCTCTGCCACCCAAGTGCTGGGATTAAAGGCGTGCGCCGCCGCTGCTGCCGCCGCCGCCACCACCACCACCACCACCACCCGGCTGACAAAAATCATTTAAGGAGGGGCTGGAGTCAGCGTGAGTTGCTCTTCCAGAGGACCTGGGTTTAGTTCCCAGCACCCACACTAAGTAGATCACAACTACCTGTAACTACAGTTCCAGGTGATCTGACACACACACCCCCTTCTAGCCTGACAGGCACCCACACATATAATACACAAACACACGTATACACAAAAGTAAATCTTTTTGGTGAAGTAACATAAGGAAGGGAGGATTTATTTGGCTTCACAGTGTCAAAGGATATATAGGCCATTGTGGTGGGAAAAGTACGTGTGTTAGCTTGTTTTTCTGTTGCTGTGATAAACACCATGACCAAAAGATTATGTGGCTTATAAAGTCTCAGTCATAGCCCATCACTGAGGGAAGCCCAGTCAGGAACTCGAGCAGGGCAGGAACCCGGAAACAGGAGCTGATGCAGGCACTGTGATGAAATGCTGCTTACTGGCTTGCTCCTTCTCGCTTGGTCCGTACTACTATTTCATACAACCCAGGATCACCTGCCTAGGGGTGACACCACCCCCAGTGGGCTTGGCCCTTCCACCTCTCTCATTAATCAAGACAGTGCCTCCACAGGTTTGCCTACAGGCCAATGTGAGGGGAGTTTTTCTCAGTTACGGTTTTCTCTTCCCAGATGACCCTAACTTGTGTCAAATTGACAAAACCTAACCAGCACAGGATGGCAGCAAAAGCAGGAAGCTGCTGGTCACATCAGACTCAGAGCCAGAAAGCAGGGAGCCATGCAATTCTTGTGTTCAGCTCATTTTTTCCTCTATATTCATTCCAGATTTACAGGCCATGGAAGAATACTGAGGGTCGTCCCCGCTCAATTAATCTAATCCAGATAATTCCTCACAGACAAGCCTAGAGGTTTGTTTCCATAGTAATTCTCAATTCCATCAAGTTGGCCATCAAGACTAACCTTCACAGTCACATTCTAAGGTTCCAGAATTGGAGGTGATTATTTCAACCCACGATAAAGCACAAAAACACTGTAGACAAGTCTTTTATCAGGTTGGGTAGGTTTGGTTATTTTCTGTTCTTAGTAGCAACCAACTAAAGAGCAGAAGTCCTTTCCAAAAATTTTGTAGAGTCTTAACTAACTCAGAGAGGGGAATAGGCCTCCCCACTCCACTGCCACTACCCCAATAACATGAGCCGGGGGATTGGTGGATACCTGAGTGCATGAGGGTGTTTTTAGTCTATTACATTTGGCATTTTCATTCATATATCCAGCCATTACTTACAGGCTACTCTCGCTCTGCAGTACATCACTCTTAATTACTTTCCAAGCTGCTAATGTTTTACAGTCACATTCCTTTTATTTTCTGTGCTTAAACACTTCTGAAATACATGTGCATAGTCCCCCCAAAAGAGTAAGGTCAAAGCTATAGTTCAGAATGCCACTAATCATTAGGCTTACAAATTAAATAAACTGCACTAGTAAGTTTTCACTAGTGCATCCTGTATATTTATATGTGTGGTGTGTATATGTATATGTATGCATGTTTGCAAGTCGGTGGGTACGTGTGTGTGTACGTGTGTGTGTGTGTGTGTGTGTGTGTGTGTGTGTGCATATGGGAGCCCAAAGTTGCTATCCTGAATAATCTTTAGATCACTCTCTTTTTTACTGAGGCAGGGTATGTCAATCAAACCCAGAACTCATGGATATGACTAGTCTTTCTAGCCCAGCCTGTTATCCTCAGTCTCTGCCTTCAGAGGCTGGAATTACAGATAGGTTACCACCCCTACCACACACAGACACACACACACACACACACACACACACACACACACACACACACACACACACACAGAGTTTCCTGGGATCTGAATGCCAGTCCTCATAATTACACCACAAGTGTTTTCTTTAACCACTGAGCCATTTTCCCAGCCATTTACAATTTTGGGGAAGAAAGTATCTCCTTTCTGGTCTCCACAGGCAGTAAGGGAGGGCTAGAAACACTCCATGAGTAACTCCCTAAGGGGCTAAGACTAGGCAAAGATGGATATTTTTTCTTCCCAGTTACGCAAAAGTCATTTTTAAATGCTCCATTTCTACTCAAATTCACTTGCTATCACCAGTATGGTTTTCTTAGACTTAAAGCTAAAATCTGTCTATAATTTTTAAGTTCCCTAAATAGCATCCTCCCACCTAGATCCCAAAAGGAAACCTGTGTACACTGCTCTGTCGTCAAGACATCTTGACACAGATGCACAGATGAAAAAGCCCAAGAAATAAGACAGAATAGGCAAACTATTACATGTTACACATTTCACAGTCTAACTAATTATCAAATTATTGTCAAACCACTTTTTTTTCAAAAAAAAAAAATCCCCTTTAAAACAAGGAAATAAGGCTGTAGGAAAATGATCTTTGTAGCCACATCAAATAGAAATCTATTAGTCAGTTTTAGCAATTGTGCTGACCAGTTTTGTGTCAACTTGATAGAAGCTGGAATCATCTGAGAGGACGGAACCTCAATTGAGAGAATGCCTTCATAATATCAGTCTGCAGGTAGGCCTGTAGGGCATTTTCTTAATTAGTGATTGATGGTAGAAGGCCCAGCTCATTTTGGGTGGTTCCATCCTGGGCTGGTGGTCCTGGGTTCTACAAAAATGCAGACTGAGCAAGCCATGAGGAGCAAGCCAGTAAGCAGCATCCCTCCATGGCCTCTGCATCAGCTTCGGCCTCCAGGCTCCTGCCCTGCTTGAGTTCCTGGCCTTGATAATTGATTCAATGAAATGGATTGGAGCTAAGTCCTGTGTTCAAGGAGATAAGCAGATTAAGAAATGGAATAAAGGGAGTAGTGACTTCAGGACAAGATCTCACCCAGCTAAATTTCCAGCTAATAAAAAGGAATTAAAGAAAAGCTTAGACAGTGAAGGAAACCATTGAAAACAGAGAGCTGGTGAAGATGTAATTGAATGAGGGGACCACGTTCCAGCCCCAGCAAGCAGCAGACCTGACAGCTCTGGCCCTGTGGTTCTGGCTTTAGAATCAAGGACAGAAGAAAGGGGTTATGGAATATTCCTCCACAACTAAGGAAAGCTGCTGAGGCCAGGCATGTGTTAGGGGTGTCCCTGAATGGAGACCTAAAGAGGCCATTGTGTAAAGCTGAAAAGGAGAAGCCTTAGAGACCCAAGATGTTAGAGATGCCAGAGCCGTGGGATACCTGCCTAGGAGAGCTGCTAACAGGGAGTGGAGCCCGCCCAAGAGAAAGAAGTGTGTTGCAGTCAACAAAGCTGAAAGGAGTTGGAGATCTGAAGAGATCAGACATGGAGATACAGAGTTTGGAGTTTGCCCAGCTGGTTTTCAGTCCTGTTTGGTCCAGTATTTCCTCACTATGCTCCCTTCCCTACTTTTTGGAATGGTAATGTATATCCTGTGTCATTATATGTTGGAAATATGTGACCTGCTTTTTTATTTTGATTTTGCAAGAGATTACAGTTAAGAAATTGCATGAATCTCAGAAGAGACTTTTAAGTAAGTTTGAGACTGTTACAGACTATGGGAACTTTTGAAGTTAGACTGAATGCATTTTTGCATTATGATATGGCTACAAGCCTGTGGGGACCAGGGATTTGAATGTGGTGGTTTGAAAGAAAATGGCCCCCCAAAAGAGTGGCACTATTAGAAGGTGTGGCGTTGTTGGGGTAGGTGTGGCATTAGAGGAAGTGTGTCACTGTGGAGGTGGGGCTTTGAGGTCCCCTAGGCTCAAGATATGCCCAGTGACACAGTTCACTTCCTGTTGCCTGCGGATCAAGATGTAGAACTCTCTTTCTCCCCACTTTTTTTTTTTTTTAAGATTTATTTACTTAGTATGTATACAGTGTTTGCCTGCATGTATGCCTGCACGCCAGAAGAGGGCGCCAGATCTCATTACAGATAGTTGTGAGCCACCATATGGTTGCTGGGAATTGAACTCGGGTCCTCTGGAAGAACAGCCAGTGCTCTTAACTGATGAGCCATCTCTCCAGCCCCTTGATGTAGAACTCTCAACTCCTTCTCCAGCACCATGTCTGTCTACATACCACCATGCCCTGCCATGATAATAATGGACTAAACCTCTCAAACTGTAACCACCTCAATTAAATGTTTTCCTTTGAAGTGTTGTTGTGATCATTGCGCCTCTTCACAGCAATAGAAACTCTAACTAATAGATAGCCACTATGGTAATCAATACAGAGGTTCCTCAGAAAATTGGGAATCAATCTACCTCAAGACCCAGCTATACTCCACTCTTGGGCATATACCCAAAGGATGCTCCATCCTACCATAAAGACTCTTGCTCAACTATGTTCATAATGGCCTTATTCATATAGTCAGAAACTGGAAACAACCTAGATGTCTCTCAACAAAAGAATCGATAAAGAAAATGTGGTACATTTACACAATGGAGTATTACTCAACTATTAAAAAAATGACATCATGAAATTTGCAGGCAAATGGATGGAACTAGAAAAAAATCATCCTGAGTGAGGTAACCCAGACACAAAAAGACAAATATAGTATTCACTTATAAGTGGATATTAGCCTTTAAGTAAATGATAACCAAGCTACAATCTGTAGACACAGAGAGGTTAGGTAAAGAGGGGTCTAGCAGAGGATGCATGGATTTCCCTGAAAGGGGAAATAGAATAGATTTAACTAGTGGACTGGGAGTGGTGGGGGTGGGGTGGGAGTGATTAGGTGTTGGGTGAGATGGAATAGAGGAAGAGAGTGTGAAGAGCGATGGCTGGAATTGGGGTGCATTTGGGGGGTGGTGTGGAAACCTAGTGCAGTGGAAACTTTCTGGAAACTATGAAGGTGAGCCTGGTGAGGACTCCTAGTAGTGGGGGATACGGAGTCTCAACTGGCCATCTCTGTAGCTAGGCAAGGCTTCCAGTCTGTGTTGCATCCAATTGAGTTGTTGGCCAAGGCAGTCCCATGGAAATCCCCTAACGACCCAGGCTAAGGCTAAGACAAAAGGTTGCTCACCACAAACAGACAGAGAGGCCCCATTGCCAAGGACAACGTCCACACAACTCATTGAACATGGAGAAGTGGAGCTGGTGCCTACATGGAGCCTTCAGCCCTACATTCTAGTGTCTTTACTGAAGGAAGGTCCTCTGCAGGCTCCCAGATGAGAAACACGGAACAAACCCAGCCACAAAACCTTTGACAATCTGTCCTGCCTGCAAAATATGCCAGGGAGTAGCCAACCAATGTCTGGTTTTACTTCAGGCCCACTCCATGAGAAGGAATCAGACCCGGCACTGTTTGGGTAACCAAGAACCAGAGAATAGATAGCCCAAGACCTAGGGTATCTGGTCAAAATAAACAAACAAATAAATACATAAGTATCAACTAACTTTAAAAGGAAATTTCTTAAGAAAACATGAGGTAGGACAAGCCTAAAAGATGGAACTGTATGTAGAGGTTATCTCTGATGAGAATCATTTTATTTTTAAGTTGATAATTTAATTAATAATAATTAAGTTGATTTTTTTTGTTTTGCCACTGAGACAGCATGAAGAGTCAGTGGCCAGAAAAAAACTAAACTTTTTAACATGTAAGGGAATTTTATTTGTAGCACTACTTTTCCTATGAGAAGTTTGGTTTCCAGTTCCAGCTCAGAGTTACATAGACATGTCTATAGTTGTATTAACCAGCTTGAGTTTGTTTTGGGGTTTTGATTTTTCCCCTTACTTATCCACGCAAAGCAGCAGAAAGACAGACACCTCTAGGTAAAAATGTAACATGCATATCCCCATAGGTAGCTGCCCCCAAAATTTCAAACTGCTGTGAGTGCCCTGGAGAATGACTGGACTGAGACATGGGATAAAGGGCAGTGAGTCCACTGTCCCCTGAAACTGTTGTCAGTGCCTGGGGTGGTTTGAATGAAAATGGCCCCAGAGGCTCATAGGGAGTGGCACTACTAGAAGGTGTAGCTTTGTTAGAGGAAGTGTGTCACTGGGGGTGGGCTTTGAGGTGTCAAGTGCTTAAGCCAGGCCCAATTGCTCTCTCTCTCTCTCTCCTTGCTGCCTGTGATCTGGATGTAGAACTCTCAGCTACCTCTCCAGCACCATGTCTGCCTGTGTGCCACCATACTTCCCACCATGACAATCATGGACTAAACCTCTGAACATGTAAGCTAGCCCCAATGAAATGTTTTTCCTTGAAGAGAGTTGCTGTGGTCATAGTGTCTCTTCACAGCAGTAGAAATCCTAACTAAAATAGTACCTAATATCTGTGCCAGGTGAAAGACCTTTAAGGAGAATGAAATAATTTTCTGTGCAAACCAGGTCCTTTCAGGATTTAAAGAGATTTTCTTTTATGTCAACTGGATGGGACCATAGGTCAAATATTAGAGATTAGGAATACAACATGGGGGGGCTGGAGAGATGGCTCAGAGGTTAAGAGCACTGGCTGCTCTTCCAAAGGTCCTGAGTTCAATTCCCAGCAACCACATGGTGGCTCACAACCATCTATAATGAGATCTGGTGCCCTCTTATGGCCTGCAGGCAGAACACTGTATACATAATAAATAAATAAATCTGAAAAAAAAAAGGAATACCGCATGGGCTATGGAACTTTGGGCCATGAATTAGTATGATGTGGTTCCTTCATATACTTGTAGAAGCAAAGAAAAAGCTCCACTAAAGTGACATGTTTATCCCCAGATCTCCCACAAATAATATTCCTTAAGCAATGACTAGCAAAGTTGACCATGACCCGAGGTCATAAACCCCAGTAAAGATGATAACCAGAACTGACTCACACTTACTTCAACTGTCCAACACTCAGAGATAGATTATAAACAACTATGATTAACATGTTAAATAGTTTAAAATTTGACCGTATCTACAAAGGCTATGAAAAATACGGATTGCACAGTATATACACAAAGCAAGGAGAATGCAGTATATAAAAAAATACAGCAACTGAAGTTAATCTGTTTCAATCTTAAAGACAACTTTGGGGACTTCTGGTTGGTGGAAGTTGGGAGTGCAGATGTTAGCAGAAGGAGTGGCTATATTTGGGGAGCATTTGGAGCTTTGCAGCATGGTGAGGAGGGGAAGCAGTAACCAGAGCTCCTGGAACCACTGAGACCTCAGAGGCTCCAACTCCTTCTGGCAGATGGTAACATCACCATCAGCTCCAGATTCTCACTCAGCAGGCACAAGGCTTCCCTGGGAAAGAAGGAAAAGAGAGAAAGGTCCCACCCTCCCTAAAATGGGTTCTGAAGTCAGAACGGGGCTCTGCTCATGCTTTTTAAATTCTAGGTATATCCAGAGCAGAGGAAAATAATTAGTGTTTTTAAGTCTGTTTGGGATTTAAAGCTTTACAGGTTTTTGACAATCAGCTGTAACTAAGTAATGGGCTACTCATGACTTCTCTGGTCAGTTCCTTCAAACCAGAAACTCGGGTTTATCAACTCATTTCAGCAGGGAAGCCTTCTGATGAGGTGCAAGAGCTTACCTGAGACAAGAAATGATCCTATTGGTAGAAGAATCATAGAGCTTTGCATCTAGAGGAAACCTGAGGATGAACATGTCTAGTCCCCTCACAATCCTGCCTCACAGATGGGAGAATGGGACTCTGGGAAAGTAAGGCAAGCACAAGACCACCCGATCCTCCCAGCTTCCAGGGAGAGACAAGTGTGACACCCATCCAAAGGCTTGCTGGGCTTTCCACCTTTGGAGCGTCCATCACAGGGGTGAGGAAGTTGGGAGACAGGGGCTGATCACCTACCAAAGGACGCAAGGTCCATATTCCAGGGAGTTTCCACAAACTGGACTGGAATCGAGATTGCTCCGGTGTTGGTGGCTTTACATAAATAATCAAATAACCCCTTCTAAGTAAATGATTTAATTAATTAATTAGTTAATTAATTAATTGGTGTGTGTGTGTGTGTGTGTGTGTGTGTGTGTGTGTGTGTGTGTGTAGGGGGCAGGGGAAGGGTTCATGCTATGGTGCATATGTGGAGGTCAGAGCAGAACTTTGAGAAATCAGTTTTCTCCTTCCACCACGTGAGTCCGGGGATGGAATTCAGGTCGTCAGGCTTGGTGGCAAGGGCCTTTACCTGCTGAGCCACCTTTTGGGCCCTGGTGTACGTATTTGATGGGCTGCTATGGAGACTAGCACAGAACCTTCAAACTGCTGGCCCTGGTGTTTTAATGACCCTTTCAAAAGGAACGACAGGTCACCGGTCCACACCCACATTCGTCGCCTCTTCTGCTCCAGGCAGATTCTAGCCTTATTTTGTGAGGGTGCTCAAATGAATTTGAAAGAAAACAAAACAAAACCCAAAAAAACAAAAACAACAACAAACAAAACTGACTGCTGCTTTCACACAGTTTATACCACCAAGTTTTGTTCTTAGAATCACAACACTTTAGTAACTTCCCACTACCGGTAATATAACTATAATATGTAATACACGTACTCACACCGTCTTGGACAGATAAATACATTTATGTTTACACAAGTATTTTACAAAGAGAAACTTTCTATTGTTTTTTTTTTAATTGTACAGCACTCCTTTATTATATTGAGCTGGAAAACGACTTAATACAGCGTAGCCATAAGTTTTCTCCAGTCCTGCCCATCCCTGCAATCCAGCAGCTGCTTATAAAATAATCATTCAGAGGCTTATATTAATTACCAATTGTATGCCCTATGGCAGGCTTCTTGCTAGCTAGCTCTTATAACTTAACCCATTTCTATTAATCTATAAGTTGCCACACGGCCATGGCGTTACCGGTCTGCTGGCATCTTGTTGCTCCTTGGGCTGTGGGCTGGCGTCTCTCTTCCTTCGCCCTTCTTCTCTTTCTATCTCTACTTAGATTTCCCACCTGCTTCTAAGCTGTCTTGCCATAGGCCAATGCAGCTTTATGTATCAACCAGTCAGAGCAACACATATTCACAGCAGTACAGTTAGGCTCAAAAACAGTACTGAGCAGCATCAGGCAACTGGACCCTGATTCATGAATAAGATACAGTGGAAGACACTTGTGCGTGGTCAAAGGGCGATTCATTGTCACAAACAAGGCAGAGGATTGACTCGAAGATGCTTGCCAGAAGACGCATCCGGTCCTAGGAAGCCAAGGAGCCTAACCTGGGCTGGTAAGAGTAGTGGCTTACTCTGGTGACATATGAGACTACTACAACTCCCGCTGGACCCCCCCATTGAGGGAAGCCAAAGCAGGAAAGTGGAGGCAGGAACTGAAGCAGCGTACATGGAGGAATATTGCTTACTGGCCTGCTCACCATGGCTCACTCAGCCTGCTTTCTTATGGAACTCAGGGGTGGAACTGTCCAGAATGGGCTGGGTCCTCCCACATCATCCATTAATCAAGAAAATGCCTCCACAGGCTTCCGTACAGGCCAGTGTTATGGAGGCATTTCCTCACGTGAGAGTCCCCGGTTCCAGATGACCCTAACTTCTATCAAGTTGACAAAAAACTTAATAATACAGAAAGCGTTCCTTGGGGTAGTGACCTTCCTGCCGCTCTTCAATTCTTAGCCTGGCCCTAATGAGCCACGGCTTCAATGGCATAATGCACAGCCTCTTCATCTCCCAGGAACTGCGTAGGCTTTATGGGTTTCGAGTTCTTGTCCACTTTATACCACTCGGCAGGCACAGCACCATGGTGGCCTCTCTTCAGAGAGACCCTGCAGACCCTTTGATGATGCCCCAAAGGCTTATCCATGAGCTGCAGTCAAGGCACTTCATCACTGTTTGGTCTGGAGGACAGATTTCCTTCATTCTAGAAGGGCAGCTCTCCGGCAGTAGTGTTCTCCAGAGTCACAGAGGAGGGTTGCTGACCGTCAGTGAAGTCTTTGCCCCTGCAGTCCTTACTGATGTTGCTTAGAACATGCTCTAAGATGTAGGAAGATGCTTGGGCTCTGCTGGAGGTGGTGGAATGTCATTGGAGAATCTTTTTTTTTTTTAATTTATCTTATGTGCATTGGTGTGAAGGTGTCAGATCCTCTGGAACAGGCAGCCGTGAGCTCCCATGCGGGTTCTGGGAAATGAACCCAGGTCCTCTGGAAGAGCAGCCAGTGCTCTTAACCACTGAGCCATCCCTCCAGTCCCTGTCATTGGAGAATCTTGAGAATCTTGGGAACTTTGTCACACCTGGCAGCACTTTGTGCTCTACTGAGTCCAGTCGGACCCCCTGAGTGTTGCTCACTGAGGTGCATGTCTTTCTCAATGGCAGCCACACCTGGTCAGTGGCATCCAGCACTATCCAGAGGGGCTAGGTTGCTCTTTTCTACACTGAGGTGGAACTGGACTTGTTTTGATTAAGAGTTCAAGTACAAATATTTTCTTTAGAGTGAAGTGGCAGGGACTGGAGAGATGGCTTAGAGTTAAGAGCACATATGTCTCTTGAAGAGAATTGGAGTTGTAGATGGATTTTTCTTTGGGTCACCAGCTCACAAAAAAAACAACAGAGACTTATTATTAATTATGAAAGCTTGGCCTTAGCTTAGACTTGTTTCTAACTAGCTCTTACAATTTATATCAACCCATTTCTATTAATCTATGTGCTGTCCCACGGCTTGTGTCTTTTACCTCTCCTGCTTGTCTGGCTGGTGACTCTGCCTTTCTTCTTCCCTAAGACCTCTTTGTCCCCCAAAGTCTTGCTTAACCTCTTCCTGCCTAGCTATTGGCCATTCTGCTCTTTATTAAACCAATCACAGTGACACATCTTCACACAGTGTAAAGGAATATTTGGCAACATTGAGTTCAGTTCCCAGCACTGATGTTGGATGACTCACAACTGCCTGTAGCACAAGCTTCAGGCAACTCAACACACACACACACACACACACACACACACACACACACACGCACACGCACATGCACACAATTAAAAACAAATGAAATCTTTAGGAATAGAAATAAATACTTGTGAAGTGGTGATAAGCACCTGACTGTAATGCTTGGAGAGCATCATTCTGTATGAAGTTTCAGTGATGGGCCACTCTCTGCAGTTCCAACACATCTGTGCAGGTTACTTGAGGATGAGTACTTGCTCTCAGTCAGACCTGTAAGCGAAGCTTTTTTCTTTTTCTATTTAAGAAGAAGAAAGCTTATTAGCAACAACTCTTTAAACAGTGTAATGGATTCATGCACATCCTGTCAGGGTGAGTTGAAAGAACGTTTGCCTGAAATAGTTCCTAGGAGCTATTATGTAGGTGGATATTTTATAAAAATATTTATAAAATAAAGGTAGATATTTTATGAAATAATCTAGAAACTAGAATTGGCATGTGTTTGGTCAAATGTGTCAGGTTTCATTTGACTTGGGGGTCGTTTTCCTTTTATTAGTGTGAAAAGCAGTAATTTCCAAGAATGCCACGTGCTGTTCTTCAGGGATGTGTCCACTCGCTGATGATGAAGAAATCTTACTCAGGTGGGGTTCCAGGTGTGAGCACCTTTGTTTCTTTTCTACCTGCCCTTCTTTTTGGAAGCACAGAGGTCCTTATGCCCACAGACAAGCATGAGGAAAACCAGGGATGTTAAACATGCAGGGTTGTCTCTTCAGTGGAAGAGATAGATGTATATAACCCATTTTCTACCCAGAAGGCTGGGAATGGAGGTGGCTAATAGCCTAGGTGACCCCTGTGCTGTCTGTATGATGGAGACCACACCAGATCCTTTCCCAGGTCCTTAAGATAACACAGGTAGCCTACGTTAAGAACCCATCTTCATGGAAGAAGTGACATGGACTTTGAGAAGTTTCGATGTAATGATGCCTGCTTGTACATATGGGATTGTGCTACACCAAGAAACCTTTTTCCAAGTTGTACCATACTTAAACATGCCTCAAATAAACTGCCCAGTGTCAGACTCTAGAAGTCTGAACCAACACTGCTTGCTACTGAGTCGTATTAAACCGGATTTCCTTTTGCCTCATGTGGATCATTACTCTGCTGGCCACGGCATTTGCCGAGACCCAGAATTCAGTTCTCTTACCCAAGGTTTTGTGACCACAAGTGAGAGAGTGGAAATAATCACGGATTCTAATCAGTCCTCTGAGACTAAGTATTTTATACAACTATTGAGATATTTGTTAAGATCTGAAGGAGCAGGATATTCAGAGCAACAGCTCTGCGGCTTTATACAAGTGACTATAAAATTGTAATCCTTGCTTTCCTGAACAAGGAACCATAGATGTTAATCATTGGAAATGCATAGGAACTAATGTAAATAGAGCCCATGAAAAGGGGTATAAAATCCCTGTCAATTATTTTGCAAGCTGGAGTGTAGTAATATATTATTTGGACCCTCTCAGAAAGGAGACAGACAGACAGAATTTTCTGCTGGAGTTGTCAAGGCAGGCTGAGTGGGTGTTGTGGATGCTCTGGCTTCCTGCCCAAACCAGGCTTGGAGTAGCAAAACACTTGAATTCCAGGGGACAGAAGGTACAACTCTGCTGCCATGGCTGCCCAGGGCTGAGTTTTTGTTTGTTTGTGTGTTTTTATGTTTTTGTTTGTTTTCCCTCCCAGCAGGAATGACTCAGTATAGACTAATCAATGGTCCCTTCCTGGGGAAAAATTAAAACAGGCCCAACTTCTAATACAGGAACAATTGTAATTAGAACATAAAGAATCTGAGCTGGTATCGTTTAAATGTCCTGAGGTATTGGTTATTCATTATATGGATGACATTCTCCTGCTCATCTAATCGATACTTAAATGATTGCTTGATGGTAAATAAACTAAAAGAGCAAAATTTAAAATGTTGGGGCATGTCAGTTGGGTATACTTTTATTTGCCTATCACTACTAAGGATTTGGTTCCACCCTTTAAGTTGCCCTCTGGAGACTCTCAGTTAAATTCTATAAGAAATACAACATCTGAAGCAGAGTGGGTCATTAGCATATTAAATCATGCCACTGCTAAATCTGTAGCTCATAGAACTAATCTCTCACTTCCACATCAATTATCCTTCCTTCCTCCTCATCACACACTGGAATTATATATCAACAAAAATAATGGTATTGCAGAAATTTATGCAAGTCATAATTCTCCACAATAATCTGTAACCCCTTATTTACAGGAAATTGTAGACCTAATAATGATAGGAAGGGCACATCTTAGACCACTTACTGGTAAAGAGCCTGTAGAAATAATTGTTCCATGAAATAAAATGCAGGTTGACTATTTCTTCCACACTGATAGTAATTGGCAGGTTGCATTAGCATGTTACTGGGGATAATAGCTAGCCACCATCCTAAAGATCCCCTTTTAAAATTTTTTTGAAGATACCCCATGAGTAGTGCCTAAAATTACATCTAAAAATCCTATAGAGATTGCTTTTAATGCTTTTTCAGATGGCTCTTCAAAAGGACAAGGAGCATATGTTTTATATAAAATTCCACATGCTTCACAAAAAAGATTGTGTCTTCTTGAGCACAGAATTAAAACTGCCCTGAATTTTAAAGATCTCAAATCCTATAGCCTTAAGTTTAAATCTTTAAAAGTTAATGGCCATTGTTAATTAAGTGGATTTTGTTTGTTTCTTAGTTTTGTGCTCGCCCCTGTCTGATAAATGATCAGACTCTGACAAGGGAGGAAGCTAGAGGAAGCTCATGAGGTGCCTATCCTCTAGCAAAAAGACGATTTTTTATTCCAAGCTCCTAGTGTGAAATGACTAGTGAGTGATTCTCACATCAGCTTGACATCTGGAAGTAGGGCTGTCCATGTCTGGGGCCTTCTCTACGGTCAGGTATGTAGAAGTCTGTGCTGGAATGCACTGCAGGCATGCAGAGTGCCCCTCCTTAGCTAGTCAGAGCACAGCCCCAGGCGTGGCATGGGGCCCAGGAGACTCCAGAAAAATACCAGGTGTCATATCAGAAACTCGACTTTGTCAAATAGCTCTTTCTGTGTGTCCTTTTAAGGACTCCTATTACAACTAAAAACCGATAATGATCCTGCGAATACTAACAAATGCTTTAAAGAATTTATGAAATATTAATCATGTTACTAAAATTCCTTACTATCCATAGGATCAAGCTGTTGTGAAGCAACACAGTCAGATACTTAAATGACCAATTTTAAAAATTAAAAAGGAGGTTATATGTGCCCACCTAAATCCCCATATTCTCTGCTGCATTTACCTATGCTAACTTTAAATTTTTAATTTTTTTTTTCACTTTAAAGGATAATGCTTTTTCTGCTGCCCAAAAGCATTTTGTCCTAAAGGAGGCATGACTTCAAGTGTGAGTTAAAGGAAAGATCTAGAAACTGACCAATGGAAAGAGCCTGACGGTCTAACATCAAGGCGAGGTTATGCTCATGTCTTTCCAGTAAATGAACAAAATCCCAGATGGCTCCTGCTCGGATGCATCTGACCAGGACAGCATCCCAGAGACCACCAGACAAATGAAGCATCTGAAGGTAGACAACAGATCCATCAAGAGAACACATCCCAAGAGGAAGAGTAAGCTGATAACTTGGGGAGACAGACACCTTAGCTCATCAAGCTGAGACTTTAGGGAAACAAGGGCACTATATTACTGACCCTAAAAATGATGCCGTTGTATGCACTGACTGTATTACATAACTGTTAATTCTCAGCTTGTCAATGCGGAATCTAAATGCTTCTTTGTCAGGAGGTGGGGGGTGGGGAGTAAATGACACACCTGTAATAGAAGACAGTATGATGTTTTGCCATGCTAAGGATTGTTTTTAGGCCTTTTTATTGCCCGTCCCAGGAACGGTTACTGGAATACAAGAGAAGTACTAAGATGACCTGTATGACTAGTAAAACTACTAACATTGCAGCAAAAAACACCAGCAGAAATTAGTCAAGAGATGAGTGGATTGAGGAACATAGTTTTACAAAATAAAGCCACTATAGATTATTTTTCACCCAAACGTAATCTTGGCTGTCAACAATTTCCTGGCATGTGTTGCTTTAATGTATGAGATTTTTCTCACACTATTGATGATCAAATTAATTTGTATAAGATATAGATAAGAGCTCTCAAGTGATCTGTGAATGGCCATCGTGGTTAAGATGTCTTTCTTTCCTTGGTCCTCTGTTAGGTATTTCTCTTTTTCTTTTTCTTTTTTTTTTCTTTTTTCTGGAGCTGAGGACCGAACCCAGGGCCTTGTGCTTGCTAGGCAAGCGCTCTACCACTGAGCTAAATCCCCAACCCCTGGTATTTCTCTTGCACTGGCCTATATTAATTAGACTACCCATAGAGGCAATGCATTCAAACTTGGCCTCTGTTACAACCACTATCTTTTCTTTAAAGACTTAGAGGAGAGGGGATAATGGGAGCACACATGTCCCTGTGCTCACAGACAAGCACCAGGGAAACCAGGAATGTTAAACATGCAGGGTTGTCTTTTCAGTGGAAGAGATGTAGAACCTGTTTTCCACCCAGAAGGCTGGGAATGGAGGTGGCCAATAGCCTAGGTGACCCCTGTGCTATCTGTAAGGCCAGGCCATTCCTACCTCCCCCAAGCTCTCACAAGCAGGACTAGAGGTGGCTAATGGTCTTGGTGACCGAGACCACATCAGATCCTTACCCCTAGGCCCTTAAGAACCCATTAAGGCCATTAAGAACCCATCTTCATGGAAGAAGTGACATGCACTTTTCAGTTTTAATGTGATTGTGCTTCCTTGTGTATATGGAATTGTGTTACACCAGGAAACCTTTCCCCAAATTACACTGCACTTAAATGTGTCTAAAATAAGCCACTCAAGATCAGGTTATCAAAGTCTGAACCAACACCAGCTACTGAGTTATGTTGAACCTAACTACCTTCTTATCTCCCTTGGCTAGAGACTTCTGCAGGAAAAGGAGAAAAATAAAGAAACAAACTGATTATAGAATTTAAGATTCATTGATAGTTTTTAATTTTTTTCTGTTCCATTTGAAGGATATAAAGTGCTGTGTTCAAAGCCTACTTAAATTAGGTCACCTTTTCTTTGTAGTTTAAATGTCCATTTATTCTGGAACAGTGGGTTTTCTATCTCAAATAACCCAGCATAGATAATCCTCACAGGCATAGCTTTGGGGTCAAGTTAACCTAATCTAGTTACTCCCCAGGCATTCCTGGAGGTTTCTCCCCTGTGTCTCCTAGCTGATTCTAATTCTTTCAAGTTGACAGTATTAACCATCACGTGGGTTAATTTGTGTTTCCCCTCCATCCTCACTTTCTTCTATCTATAATATTATTTTTGAACATTTAAAACACCTTTACTTCGAATGTAGTAATGATACAGATCTATTCAAATGTAAGTTTGGTAAACACACTTCATGTTGATTGGGAACCCCCCTTCCATACGGGATCCTGGAGGGTAGGGGATGTCTACCCCGATAAGGTAAAGACTGAGTGGAGCAGAGCTACCCTGGGTGATTGCTGGAGCCTCACTCAGGTGCAGGAACAGAACATTACCCATGTGTTGCTGTGCAGTTTACGAACAGTACATCCAGTATAAAGCTCCCCAAAGATGAGCGAAAATATGTATCATTAAAGAGGCACAAATATGATAAGGAGGTGCTGCTTAATAATTCAGCACAGACACTAACTGGGGAAGGTTAGTCTCTGTAAAAGTCATTTATTGAAAGGAGCACTTTATTGTCAAGCTATTTTCAGTTAGCAATTTCACTGCCATTTTATGCCAAAGGTTATCATTTCACTCTTTTATATTTTATATCCAATTTAATATTTGTATGAGACAGGTTTAATAATAAATTACAAAACATTATTTCTTTATTACTTCTTTCACCTCTCTGCTGAGATATATATTTTTTCAGCTGTTCCTTACTAATTTTTCCTGAATTATAAAACAGAATTTTAGCAATAATCATTACTCAGTGTTTTAAAAAAATGTTCTTTGCCTGGATGTGATGGCACACATCTTTAATCCCAGCACTCCAGAGGCAGAGGCAGGTAGATCTCTGGCTTTGAGGCTAGCCTGGTCTACATAGTGAGTTCCAGGCCGGCCAGGGCCACATGGTGAGACCCTGTCTTTAAAAAAAAAAAAAATGTTGTTTGGCTGAGACAAGCTCAGGGAGACTTTACTAGGACACGACTTGTGTTAAGAAAGTGAGATACTGGTGGACTGGTGGACAGTGAGCTTAATGTGCACCACCTGACCAACACTTAAGAGAACCATCAGAGAAAGCAGGTTCCCATGGAAGGAAACGGTGCTCAGAGGACAGGAAAGGGGCAGCTAGTTCTGCTTTCTGCTGGTTGGAACAGTTGAGATAAAGATTCTGTTGAGGAAAACATAATCCAGGAGGAGACGGAAAAGGACTGTGGACAGAAAATAGCCAAAGAGCGACTTAAGTGAAAGAACACGTGACCTTGGGTTACGTTGATCGGTGGAGCTGGGATTCTTGTATGCACATCACAGGATGGGGCTAATAGTGTGACTCGGTGGTAGTGCACCTGTCTTGACTGCAGAAGGCCTTCCGTTCAACCCCCAGCACCAAAAGAAAGAAAAAAGAAATAGAAAAGAAGGAAGCAGGGAGGGTTGGGGATTTAGCACAGTGGTAGAATGCTTGCCTAGCAAGTGCAAGGCCCTGGGTTCAGTCCTCAGTTCCAGAAAACAAACAAACAAACAAAAAAAAAAGAAAGAAAGAAAGAAAAGAAGCAGGGCATGGTGGTGGCACATGTCTTTAATTACAGCTTCCCGGAGGTGGAGGCAGGTGAATCTCCATGAGTTCCAGGTCAGTCTGCTCTAAAAAGCAAGTTCCAGGCAAGCCTGGGCTAGACCATGAGACCCTGTCTCCAAGAACAAAGCAAAACAAAAGAAGTCTGAGCAAGTTGCATTATGGGGTAAATTAACTAAAAGTATGTTCTGGCAAATAGGCCTAAATAAGAATGGGCTATGGGCAGAGAAGGTGGTTCAGTCAGTAAGATGCTTGCTACTAAGGATGATTTAGAGAGAGAAATCAGAAAATAAGAGAGAAAATACACCCAACTTCAACCTCTGGCCTCCGAACATATGCAAACACACATGCATATGTATTCACACATAAGCATGTGCACACACATATACCACACATACAAATAATAAGAAATAAAAATAAATAAAAGATAATCTAATCATAGGATATGGTTTCTTGAAAAATAATTTCCCTACTATTGTAGGCACCTAGTAGGGATCCTCCAGTGAATACCTGGAACCCTATGTAGAGAAGAGTGTATGCTAGATCTGTCCTGTTAATACAGGAGCCACTAACACAAAGGAAAAAAAGCCTTTGAAATATGAGCAGTGTGATCTTGAAATTAAGTTACCTGAAATAATTGTGATTTAAAAGTCTAGAGGCAGTGGCTACTGTAGAGACAAAATTCAACTGTAAAGACACACACACACACACACACACACACACACACACACACACAAATCTGTGTATTTATCTAGAACTTGTAATATATTATTCTAAGAGTTTTCCTTTACGTTAAAAAATTTATTTATTTATCTTATGTGTGTCTGTTTTTCCTGTATGCATGCATGTGCATTACATGCATGTCTGGTGCCTGCAGAGGTCAGAAGAGGCATTGGATCCCCTGGAACTGGAGGTTCAAGTAATTGTGAGCCACCATGTGGGTTCTGGGTGTTTGGTTGGAGCCTCTAGCTTGCGCCTGCAGGTCTAGAATGCCCCATTTCTCTCTCTCTCTCTCTCTCTCTCTCTCTCTCTCTCTCTCCAAACCAGGCCTGCTCAGAGAATCTCCTGCAAACAAAGGAAAGGCCAAAAGCCCCGTTCCGCATTCTAGGCGGCTACTGCAGCTCCTCCTCTGAAGTTGCCAGCCACCCAAGTCCCACCTAAGTGCTCAGCTTTTCACTGCACTTGAGCATAAACCCAGCTTGTGGTGGACACGTCATCACCCCTCGCCTACAGCCTATAAAACTTTCCTGCCCTGGCCTGGTTGTGTGACTTCTCTGGGACTAGAGAACCCGCCCAAAAGTTGCTTTGCTCAGCATACCTGTTGCTATAATTTTTCAGTTCAGCTTGGTCTGGCTTACTGCACCAGCAGAGAAACTTATTATGGGGTGTGGGGGGGGGGCTTAGAAAACCTATTACTGGGAATTGAACCTGGGTCCTTTACAAGAGCAGCTAGTGCTCTTTACCACAGTGCCATCTCTGCAGCCCCTAAGAATTTTTATTACCTTCCCTCCAAGTGACACCTCTCATCCTGCTTCCTTACCCTCCCCTAACTCACTCCAGTAATACTAATTGCTTACATTTTAGTTTCTTTTTCTTTTTTTTATATTTTATTTTATTTTTATGTGCATTTATGTTTTTGCCATGGGTGTCAGGGTCCCCTGAAACTGGAGTTACAGACAGGTGTGAGCTGCCATGTGGGTGCTGGGAATTGAACTTGGGTCCCCTGGAAGAAGAGTCAGCACTCTTAACCCCTGAGCCATCTCTCCAGCCCTAGTTTCTTTTTCTTAAAGGACAGAAGAGTTTATTTTGTCTCACATTTTAAGGATACAGTCCCTTATGGCAGAGAAGGCATGATGGCCCAGACTATAATGGAGCTTTTCACATTGTGCCTTAGTCAAGAATTAGAGAGCGATGAATGATGATGTTAGACTTGCTTTCTCCTTTAGGACCCCAGCTTGTGAAATGTTGCTGCCCACAATTAGAGCGGGGTTTACCTCCTCAGTTAAACCTTTATGGAACTGACCTTGTAGACACACCCAGAGATATGTTTATGTTTCCATAGTGATGCTAAATCCAGTCAAGTTGACAATCAAGATAACCACTGTAACTCTATAGTTTGTCAACTTGACACCTGAACACATCATTTTAAGTTACAACATTCCATACCTAAAGTCTCATTTCCATCTCATAATGCAAATTACTTATAGTCCATATCTATAACAGGGCCAACGGCGTTCTGAAGCCCAAAGTCTCTTCTGAGACTCAAAGCAATCTCTTAACTGTGAGCCTATTTAAAATAAAAAAAACAAAAACAAAAACAAAAACGCTTCCAATATGTAATGGCACAGAGAGTGAACATTCTGGTTCTAAAAGGGAGAGATACAGGCTCAACAAGGAAAGATCAGACCAAAGCAGGAAGACCAAGGACATGGAGATTTGCGACGAAGTTCCAGAAAGCCACCCGTGTGGGACAATGTGTGGTAGAATCAAATTCCCTGAATGGCCGTTGTGTGAGCTATAAAGGTGAAGGCCACAATACTGAAGCTGCTGGGACCACTAGACACCTGCTGAGGAAAGCCATAGACATGGAGTAGAGCTGGTCCAAGAGAAGAACTGTGGGTGGCAAAGCAGAAGGATGGGACTGCCTAAGCTCTTTGAAGCCCAAGTGATTTCATTATAAGCCCCAGATGCTGGATACGGAGCTTCAGAATTTGGTGTTTTTCCTCCTGGGTTTGTTTTGTTTTGAACTGATAGTTCTTTGCTACGCCCATGCTTCCCTTTGCAAATGCAATGTTTACTGTGTGCTGTTGTATATTGGAAGTATGGGACTTAAAAAAATATTGGGGCTCACAGTGAAGGGATTATCTGAATTCCAGAAGAGACTTTGAACTTTTGAATGCTTGTGACTGTCAAAAATTACAAGGACTTTTAGAGATGGTCTAGATTCATTTTGCTTTATGAGATGAAAAATGAGACTTTCCTGACTAGGGACGGACTGTTAGGATTTAAAGTGATGTGCTTGAATGTCAAGTTGACAAGGGGTAGAGCTGTGGTTGATCTTCACTATCACCGGATTGGAAGTGTTCAATTGAGTGAAGACCCACCACAAATGTGGGTGGCGCCATCGATGGGGTGAAGTCCTGGACTGAATATCCAGCCTTCCCCTCTCTCTGCTTCCTGACTGTGGATACAGTGTGACCAGTTGCCTCACGCTCCTGCCGCTGTGCCTCCCTGCTGTGATGGACTTGTACCCTTAAACCCTGAGACAGAATAAGCCTGTCACTTCCTTAACTGGCATCTGTCAGGAACTTTGTCACAACAATGAGAAAAGTAACTGACACACACACTAACTGGCTCCCATAGTAGCAACTACAGACAGAAACAGGCTAAACGTGCTTGATACTGACATGCATATTTACAAAGTAATTCCAAGGAAAGCTTTGTTAGGGGAAATTTCACAACTCACAAATTATTCATAAGGATGAAGGAATCAAGGTTTCAAAATTATTTGTCCAACACCATGGAAAAAAGTAAGAAAAGTTGGCATACACAGTATTTTAATATGCAACTTACTGTCCCATTCCTGAATAGTATTATGTCAGGTTAAGTACATTACTTTGGAAGAAGTTTAATTAAAACTCTTTTTTTTTTTTTGGTTACCAGAATATATGTTTAATAAAAAAAATATTTGTGACAATGACAAAAAGACCACCCAGTAGAAAATAGGCAAAGGTCAGAAAGGGAAAGAATTGAAAACATTAATGACTTAAACATACAAGAATTCAGTGGCATACAAATTAAAGTGAGCTATCAGATGGGCAAGAATTAATGGAATAGTTGTTAAATGCAAAATGTGGTGTGGAATATGTGAAAATTTTCACATGGCTGTTGGGAGTGTACATCAATATAACACTCTGAAAAAAATTATGGCATCAAGGAGTAAAATTGATGCATTTATACTATGACCTAATATTAATTAAAGCTCCTAAAGCTGAAATCAGCCTAAAAAAATGCCCTTCTGCCTTCTAGCAGAGTGATTCAAAACAGAAAAATAATTCGCCTAAGTGTACTTAGCTACAACATGTAACTGTTGACTTTGAAACCAGGTCTCTCATTTATTAAGAATTCATGTATCTCAGCAGGGTGGTGGTGGCACATGCCTTTAATCCCAGCACTTGGGAGGCAGAGGCAGGTGGATCTCAACGAGTTCAAGTCCAGCCTGGTCTACAAAGTGAGTTCCAGAACACCAGGACAGCCAGGACTATTACAGAGAAACTCTGTCTCAACAAACCCCCCCCCCAAAAAATGCATCTTTTTTTTTTTTTAATTAATTGTAATTTCAATTAAATACAAATTTCAATTGTAACATAAATATATGTTAATATTCTTTTTGTTTGTTTTAAGACAGGGTCTGATGTGGCCTAAGCTGGTCTCCAATTTGCTAGACAGTCAAGGTTAGACCTTGAACTCATAATGCCCCTGCCTCCACCTCCTTAGGGCTAGAATTACAAGTAGGCCCTACTACAGCTGGCTTAAATATGTGTTAATATTCAGATTTCAATTTAATTCTTGCTGTTCATAGAAACCTTGGAAAAGACAGATGTGCAGGGGCATATACAGAAAAGATCATCGATATTTCCAATTCAAAGATTAGTTGGTGCATCATTATGCTAACGATGCATTCTACCCAGGACCACCAAGATCCATGACCAAGGTGGGTGTGGTACTCATTGCTATGAGGGAAATCATGCACCATGGAGAATCATGGGGTCTCTAGGTAAGAGGGACTTAGTAAGAATGTGTGGTAGATGGGGGCTGGAGAGATGGCTCAGTGGTTAAGAGCACTGGCTGCTCTTCCAGAGGACCCTGGTTCAATTCCC
>CABHPP010000407.1:6946-21337 GCA_902168425.1 Peromyscus attwateri | reverse complement strand
CGTAGATCCACACACACAGGGTAGACATTCACAATGGAGAGCTGATACAGTGTATCTGTGTCTGTAGATCCGTACACACAGGTGTAGACATTCACAATGGAGAGCTGATACAGTGTGTATCTGTGTCTGTAGATCCATACATGTAGGTGTAGACATTCACAATGGAGAGCTGATACAGTGTATCTGTGTCTATAGACACACACACACACACACACACACACACACACACACACACACACGGGTGTAGACTGACATTCACAATGGAGAGCTGATACAGTGTATCTGTAGATCCGTACACACAGGTGTAGACATCCACATACATTTCCTCAGTTTGCTCAGAACTGACTGGGTCACAATAGCTGCTGCTCCAACCACAAGCCATCCCATTCCAGCCTACCCTCCGCAAACCACCGGAGAAGAATTTCTAAAAAGTAAACACAATCGAATGATCTCCTTCCACCCCTATTAAAATCCCTGGCGATTCCTCACCAGGAACACATTGTTTCTTATTATTTGTACTCCCTCCCTTTAATAAAGAGTGCTGCACCAAAGAAATTCAAAGGACAAGCAGAAATGGCCCTCATAGCCCTGGGCCAGCAGTTTGTGATACAACGCTGCAGGCCACACTAAGCAACATCTGGCAGCAAAGTGCTATAGTCTGTAAATACCACTGGTCATGGACTGGGGCAGCGTGGAGCAGTCAGAGCAGAGCTAGTCGTTGGCTGGAAAGCCACCTCTGCTGTTTAGTTGCCTGCTCTGTTAAATGGGGCTAATAAGGAGTCTAGAAGTCAGCAGTTTGCCAGGAGGTCCAAATGAGATAAGGTGTAAAAAAGCACATTCAGAATTGCGCCTGCATTCCATGACACTCCATAAATAGAAGCTGTTATTGTTTTATTTAGCTTTCTCTTTATTGGCCTTTAATAAGGCAAGGCTGGAGGTATACTGGAAACTTCAACTAGGACCCAGCTGACAAAACAGAGCCTGTGCGGCTGCTGGGGTAGGAAGGATGCCCTTGCTGTGTCTGTGCGGGAGCAAAGCTTGAGCAGTGACTAGGAGAGGCCGTGTGGTTGATGCCGTGTGATTGTCCCCACAGGGCAGAGCTGGAGATCATACTGCAAGGGAGGCCATCTGGTCGCAGCTCCAGCTGTGAGTGATTAGAAGTGGACTTATAGGTTCAAGGGAGCCTGGTAGGAACTCCCTTTAAAAACAATCAGGCCAGGAGTGGGCAGGGTGAGATGGCTTCTGTGACTGATGCTGCAGGGTGATGCTTTTTGCTGGAGAGGTGTCTGATTTTGTTCCGTATAGGATTTTGAACAGCGGGAAGGGCAGGATGAATTCGCTGTACAGGGCAGGTTCTATGAATGAGATGAGACATGGGATAAAGCGGGTAGAAGAGGTAAAATTTGGAAAATCCAACACAGAAATTGTGAAGATGCCAAAAGAGGACAGAAGCGCCGAGAAGGAAGAGTGTCCGGGAGCACACAGGACAAGAAAGGGACTGTGACAAGAGAGAACCCTGAGTCCCTTTGGGTGTTTGTGAAGGTGGCAACCTGTCCTAAAAGCATAGAGGAGCTGTTTTTCTCCTGTGGTACAGACACATCCGCTCAAGCACAAGGACACAGCTGTCCCACTTCCTTTTTCTCTTCTGCTTCTGAACCTATCCCAGCTTCTGCTCCAAGCCCAGCCTCCCAAGACAACAGACTTGATTTACCTCCCAGCACCCGCCAGGGCCTCTCTTCTGGACAAGTCACTCCTAGCAGATGGATGCATAAGCTCCGGTCACCACTGACCTTGCAAGGACCCCTTCCCTCAGGCCTGCTCTCTGCTAGGTAGCAGGGAGCCAAACCAATAAAGGTAACTCTGTTAATGTGTTAATGATCTCAGTAGGTTCACCAATTTTCTCCACAACTAATTCCCAGAGTAACTACTGATTTAGAGACACTCTCATCCTCAGACTGGAGACTCAGGGGGCATTGCTATGCCTCTAACAACCTTGATGACTTTATTTCCCTCTCTCCAGGATTCAATTTCTTCATTACTTTGAGGGAGAGAGGGGGGAGTGGTTTGAGGAAGAAGGAGGAGGGAGGGGGTAGGGGAAGACAGAGAGACAGAGAGACAAAGACAGACAGAGACAGAGAGAAAGGAATTATGCTGAAGATTCTGTTCACATCTTGACCCCGCCTTAAACACAGTAGGCTATTTTTGATGCCTCCTTTGTGACAGGACCCCGAAGGTATCACAACCATGTTTCCCTGCACTCAGGACTATCTGCATAGCCTCATTAAGACCTCAGTCTCAAGGCTGTGACGGGGAGTTCAAACATGACATGAGTTATTAGCAGAGGCCATCGAAGCTGGCAAGATGCTTAGGAGGGAATGAAACATGTTCATTTTGGATGCTCAAGCAGCCCTGAGGCCAGAGAGAGAATATCACAGGGAAATCCGTGACACTTGAATTCAGCATTGATGATCCACACGATTGTCTCTTTCTAAATACAGTTATAAGTCTGCACCCAATACGTTCCATATTTTGTTTCAAAACCAATCTGATTAAAATGAAGCATGTTGTTGATACTAGAATCATTATGATGGTGTCCACAGTGGAATATAGCACTCAGAGAGAAATAAATGAAGTCACAACACCACATACACATCTGAGAAACATGATATTGAATTAAAACTCAAAAAAGCTAAACCCAGAACCAGATACAGCATGATTCAATTTTTATAAAGCTCAAAAATAAGCAGATAAAACACAAATGATTAGGAAAATTTAAAGTATACCAATATACTTAGGTATTACACGTTTCTTTACAGACCCAAAGATAAAATACAGGAACAGTAAACACAAATTTTAATGTAATGATTACTCTTGATTTTGTCTTTAGTTGTAATGGCAAAGTATCCAGTTATTTATTTAATTTTACCATTAGTTATGACAATAGCTATATTCCATAGTTCCTCTTTATTAGGCCAAGATTCTAAGCTTGCTAAGAATTTTGTGATATAAAAATAAAGTTATCATAGTGCTATCATAGACTATTTTCCTTTATTTAATACACTCATTTGATTTTGGATGTAAAGCGAGTCACTATCATAGTAGAAAGGTCTGTACTGACTCATGATGTAGCATCATTCTTATATGTTGCTGGTTTAATTAGCTAATATCTCGTGAAGGATACTGGAGTCTATGTTCATGAGAGATGCTGCTCTGTGGCTTTTTTGCTTTATTTTATTTTGTTTTATAATGTCTTTGGTTTTGCTATCAGAATGATTCTGACCTCACATTTTCTTTTTCTTATTACATTTTTTAAATTTAAGTGTCTTAATTTATATATTGAACAAATACAAGTGCCAACCTTGTACAAAGCACTGTTCTACATATTTGAGAATCTTATCACTGAACAAGATAAACTTTAAAAAATGCTTCTCTTATTATAGGAGGTAGACAGAAAACACATTTTCAGATAGAATTGGCCGAAACTGGCTTTATTTCTTCTTTAATATCTGTTCAATGGAATCTACTAGTGCAGCCATCTTGCATGAGTTTTCTTTGAGAAAAAATTTTTATTATGAAATAAATTTAATTTTGCTTATTTTAGACTTGACACTTTGTTTCTTTATGCATCAGTTTTAGAGATTTGTGTCTTTTAAGAAATTTGTTAATAACATTTGCTCATAATATTCTTATGTTCTTAACATCTCTAATCAGTGCTGATCTCCCTCCTCTTTGCTAATATTAACAATTTGTATTTTCTTCCACTTTTTGGTCAAAGTATAAGACTCTTAATTTATCAGTTAATTAGAAGGTTTTTATTTTTATTTCTCTCTCAATGAACACACCTGTCATTGTGTATTTCACTGTTTTCTGGATGTGTTACAATTTACCTCCTTCTACTTCTTGAGACTTATTTTGCTCTTTCTTTTTAGTGGAGGCTAAGAAAATCAGTTTACATAAGAATTTTCTAATCCAAGCATTTAGAATGATGAATTCCCCAAAACTCTCCTTCAACTGCCTTCTTCGCCTCATATTCTTTCCTGTTTGCTTTGTAAAATCCGTTGGGCATTTTGGAGTAGATGACTATTGTCCAAATGGTTGGGATCCTTCCTGCTATCTCTCTGCTTCGAATTTCAATTGAATTCCAAAGTAGTCAAGGAGCACACTTCGTATATTCCAAAACTTTTATATTTGGTAACAGTTGTGTATTAGTTACTGATTTTATTTCTGTGATGAAATACTCGTCAGAAGCAAGAAGAGAAGGTTTATTGTGGCTCACAGTTCTGGAAGATTTCAGTCCCTCATAGTAGGGAAGGCTTAGCACTTGGAACAACAAGGCCATGTTGGCAGGAACATAAGGTGGCTGGTTGTATCATGCAGTCAACCAGGAAACAAGGTGTTCTGTATTTGCATTGGAGACCACATAACTGCCAAAGACACACACACACACACACACACACACACACACACACACACACACACCTCTAGTGGCTTATGCCAACTAGCTAGGCACCATGTACTAAAGGGTACTAAAAAACAAGATCCTGGTGACCAGAGAGCACCCTGTGACTAGAACTCCAGTCTCGTGGCCTCAGAGGTCAGTGCAGGGTCTGGCCTTTGTCTCCAGTGTTCCAAGAATCCCATGAGAGATTCTGTCTTTCGTTTGTTTTTTGAGACAGGATTTCTCTCTGTAGCCCTGGCTGTCCTGGAACTCACTCTGTGAACCAGGCTGGCCTGAACTCATAGAGATCCACCAGCCTCTGCCTCCTAAGAGCTGAGATTAAAGGTGTGTGCCAACACTGCCTGGCTAGTCTGTGTCATTTTATTTGGGAATTGACACTGTGATTCATGTTGATAATTATCAGTGAGCACTGTCTGTTGATTCCTATTATTCTGTTGTTATGATGTGGGTTTTTCCCTCTCTTTTGATTTGTTGGTCTGAGACTCCTTGTGTTTTCTTGGAGGTGGCTAACCTTTTCCAATTGAAGTTTTCCTTCTAGCACCTTCTGTAGAGCTAGATTTGTAGAAAGATAGGTACCGCTTAAAATTAGTTTTATCGTAGAATGTTTTTCTTTCTCCACTTATTGTGACTGAAAGTTTTGCTGGGTATAGTAGTCTTAGTTGGCATCTGTGGCCTTCTTCTAATTTATAGAACATCAATTTAGGCCCTTCTAGTTTTTAGAGTCTCCATCAATGAGTCAGGTATTATTCCAATAGGTCTGCCTTTATATGTTACTTGGTCTTGTAGCTTTTAATATTGTTTTTGTTTTTGTTAGTGTTTTGAGTACTTTTATTTTCTGGTCCAGTCTAGTTGGTGCTCTGTATGCTTCTTGTACTTTGATAGAAACCTCTTTATTTAGGTTAGGGAATTTTTCTTCTATAATTGTGTTGAATATTTTCTGTGCCTTTGACCTGGGTTTCTTCTCCTTCTTCTCGTTCTATGATTTGTAGATTTGGTCTTTTCATAGTGTCCTATATTTCCTGGATGTTTTATACCTAGATTGTTTTTAGATTTAATATTTTCTTTGTCTGAGATATCCATTTCTTCTATCTTGTTTTCAGTATCTGAGATTTTCCTTTCCATCTCTTGCATTCTGTCAGTAAGGCTTACCTTTGAGTTTCCTTTTGAGTTCTCAAATTTTTCATTTCCAGTTTCCTCTCAGTTTGAGTTTTCTTTGGTGACTCTCTTTCTACTTCCATGTCTTGAACAGCTTACTTCATTTCCTTCCACTGTTGGTGTTTTCATAGATTTTGCTAATGGATGTATTCGTATCCTCTTTAAGGACCATGAATATTCATAACAGCCATTTTGAAGTATTTGGCTTGTGCTTCAGTTATATTGCATTTCTCAGGGTCTACTGTGGTAGGCTTGTTATGATCTAGCTTGTAGACATATTGTCCTGGATGTGATTGATTGTGGTTTTGTAGTGGCATGTAGGCATCTTGGATTGGGATACTTGTAATTCTAGGTGCTGATATCTGGCCTTGTGTTTGTTAGGTGGGTGTTCTATTCCTTGGTGTCTGGTTCTTAGAGAGTGTGATGACTGTGGGTTGGCTGGTCGGGAATGCTTCTGAGATCTTGTCAGGTATGGTCACTGGGGGTCTTGGGTTGAACATGTTTCTAGGTATTGGGAGCTGACACTAAGGGATTGGGATGAGATAGAAGGGGGTGGGGTGAGAGGGTCCACAGGAGGGAGGAAACCTGGGTGTAACATCGGGGTCTGTGTAGACTCCTGGGAATGGAGACAGAGAAAAAGAAGAGGCTACAGCAGGGGGTCTGCTGCGAGGCTGGGGGCTAAGACTGCTGGATTGGAACTGGAAGGGAGGAGGGGGGCTGAAGATTGCCTGCCTGATTTCCTGGCCAGCGTGGCTTCCAGGGAGTCCCTGAAGAAATAGGCAGTTGAGACAAAGGGATGGGGTCATGGAGGAAGGCTGTAGGAGATCTGCTCAAACCTGGTACCTACTGTGCAGCCGCACCCTTGGTCCTGTTGGCACATAACCAAGACAGGATCACTCCAGCCACTCATTCCATAGTCAACACCAATCTTCGCGTATAGTCCGTGTACCGGAACTTCATGAAGATACTGTGCTACGAGGCACAAAAACCAGATTATACCAATAGGTTTGGAGGAAGAGAAAGTCAAAACAAACCCACATCAACAGATAAGTAAAACATGACAAAACAATGCAAGGAATATGACACAGCCACCACCCATGACACATCACCTACTGACCAAAAATGAAGAAATAGCTGAAAGATCCTAGAAAGAACTTAAGAGTCTTCCTTGTTCAAAAGAATTGATGAATATATAAACAGATGTGTGAATTAATGAAATCTATCTAAAACCTTGACAAGACAGACTCTGAAGTGAACTTAATAGTTAGTAAATTGGAGGTGAAAGTCCAAAATATGGAGAAAAAAAATTTAGCAATGAGATTGAAACATTGAAGACAATCAAACAGAAATACTTAAAATGAAGGAGATAGTTAATCAAATAAAAACCATGACAGACACCACCATTAACAGACAAGACCTGTCGACCTGTAGACCTATAGAACAATGAAATTCAGGAATGGAGAACAGAGCTAAGAAAATAACACAAAAATAGAATATATGAGAAAAAAAATTAAGTAAATGTATTTCCAATAATTGATATTTGGAAGCAAGTCTGGACACATTCAAGAAGCCAAACCTAGAATTTAAGGAGGAGAGGAAACAGAGGTAAAATCAACAGAATAAATTTATTTAAATTATAGCAGAAATCTCCCCACATTTACGAAAAGAAGTAGGCTTCCAAACACAAGAGGAATATAGAACTACAGACAGACATGACCAGAGAAGAAACTCACCATGGCATATTAGAGTTAAGATGTCAAAAAAATGCAAAGTAAAGAAATAATCCTAAAAACAGCACAAGAAAAACAAAACTCAAAATGTTTCATTTCATGCTCTTCTAGCTTTTATGGTTGCTGGTGCAAAGTCTGAGTAATTCTGATATTGTTGCCTTTGCAACCCTGGTACTGGCATTAAAATAGATGCAGAGATCAATGGAATAGAATCGAGAGCTCAGAAATAAAATGACAAAACCATGTCCACTTCATTTTTCACAAAAAGAGGCGGGGGGCGGGGGGAGGGGGGAGCAAAAACATACGCTGGAAAAAAGTCAATCAACAAACGGTGCTGACAATGATGAATTTTTACCTGAAAAATCAAATTAGATCCTTCTCTTCTGACTTGTGCAAAAACCAGCTCAAAATGTTTCAAAGATCTTAATTCAAAATGAAACATGGTAACATCTGAGGGAAAGACCCAGCTGCAGCATCTGAACAGCCTTCAAGATACTGGGGGAGCAAGAACTTTTTCAGCGGAACACCGACAGCACAGGAACTAACCCCAGGATCAAGAGATGGACTGCCTGGCAATTAAAAAGTTTCTGTACGACAAAGGACACAATCGGCAGAGTTGACAGACAGCCCACAGCATGGGAGGAAATCTTAATCAGCTGCAGTTCAGACACGGGATCAGCACCCAGAATTTACAAAGAACTTCAGAAAATAAATACCAAAAAGATAAAATTGTCAATCAACAAATGGGCAGATAAATTAAATAAGCACTGTTCAAGAAAAGGAAAGACAGACAGACAGAGAAACAAATGGCCAATAACTATTTTTAAAGCCGTTTGGTATCCCTAGCCAACAGGGAAATGCAAATTAAAACTCCTTGGACACCACCTCACCCCAGTCAGAACGGCTACCATCAAGAAATCTTAGAACAAATGTTGGAGACGATGTGGAGAGAAAGGAGCCCTTATTCTCGGTTGGTGGGATGCAAGTTAATACAGCCGTTGTGGAAATCAGTTTGGAGATTTCTCAAAAAATTAAAAATACAACTTGGATGTGGCGTAGCTATTTCACTCCTGTCCACGTATCCAGAGAACGACATAACCCACACAGAGACATTGGCACCCCATGTTTAGTGCTGCCTTATTCACTACAGCAAAGAATTGGAACCAACCTAGTTGTCCATTAACAGATAAATTGATATTGAAAATTTCGTGTGTGTGTGTGTGTGTGTGTGTGTGTGTATACATATATCCATATATATGAATATTACTCAGTTCTAAAGAAAAATGAAATCAAAGTTGGCAGGAAAATGTGAACTTAGAATGTATAGTATTAGGTTCAGTCACACAGTCATAGAAAGAAAAAAACACATGTTCTCCCTCATATGAAACCTAGCCAATAAAACATGTGTGTATGAAAACAAATGTACATGTGGGTAAACAGGATAGCATGCAGAAAAGAGAAAAAGAAAGACTGAATACAGGGGACGAGGAAAGACTGACTGCAGGCGATGGGCACAAGTTATGAAAGAGAATATAAGGCTGTTATTTCTCTAGTTCTACCTTGGTCATTGATTTATTCGGTTTCAGTGGTGGACAAGTGCATTAAAATATATTCAACAGTGAAAGAGTAAAATCCAATGGGCAGCTCCGCAGCTTCCGTTCTGAATGGCTCATCTCCCTCTGTAGAAGTTCATGAGCTATGTAGTCTTTGGGTCTTGCAAATTCTGATGTATGAAGTTTTTATTTGCAAGGCTTTTTAAAAAATAATGATGTTTAAAATAAATTTAAAACAATTTTAAATAGTAAAATAATAACAACAACAAGATCCTCTGGGGACCAAGTGTTCAAACACACAAACCTGTAGGAAAACATTGTACACTCATACCGTGACAAGTTGCTTTTCTGAGTTCAATTCCCAGCACCCACATGGTGGCTTACAACCATCTGTAATGAGATCTGGCACCCGCTTCTGTATACATAATAAATAAATAAATCTTTAAAAAAAATTATGAACAAAAAAAAAGGTATGAACAAGTTGCTTTTCGGCCGAGCATGCTGTCACCTTGAATGGTCCATGTCCACTAGAAAACAGTGTGTCTCCATCTGTTCAGTTTAGTTCTGCAAATGTTGATGAGGTTAAGTTGAATTAGTGCGTACTCTCCAAACATACACTGTTTCTCATTGTGCATCACCACTTCTACTGACTGTTGAGAGGAAATTGTTGACATTGCCAGTTAGCCTTGTGTGCCTTTTGCTTCATTTAAATCCTGTCAGCTTTCATTTATGTAGTTGGAAATTATCTTAATAATAGTTCTTATCTTGAAGTCTGTTTTTTCTGGCACTAATTTAGTCACTTATGTGTTCTTATAATTAGTGGTTTGCGGAGACCATGTTTAAAGTGTGTCTCCTGTGAGTAGTATAAAATTAGGTCTGTAGTTGTATATTACTGAGGGGAGGCTATTCACAGTCCCTGAGAACACTGAGAAGAATAAAGAGAAACTTTCAAAACTTTCAAAACAAAGAGGCTGGAGAGATGATTTAGGGGTTAAGAGTGCTCACTGCTCTTCTTAAGGACTCAGGTTCAGTTCCCAGCATCCATGCAATGGCGGACAACCATTTGTAACTCCAGTTCCAGGGGATCTAATGCCCTCTTCTGGCCTCCATGTGTACCAGGCATAAACATTACGTAACCACATGCTTTTCTGTCCCACCTGGTCCCACAGCTGCTTTTAACATAATCACTCAGAGGCTTAATATTAATTACAAACTGTTTTGCTTATTGCTCAGGCTTATTATTAACTAGCTCGTACTTCTTAAATTAACCCATTTCCATTCATCTATGTTTTGCCATGTGTCTCATGGCTTTACCTGTGTTCTAATACATTTTGCTCCTCTGGCAGCTGACTGGCATCTTTTTGACCCCGCCCTTCTTCAACTCCACTTTGATTGTACCATCTAACCTTATTCTACCTGGCTATTGGCCGAAACAGCTTTATTTATCAACCAATGAGAGCAACACATATTCACAGCATACAGAAAGACCATCCCACAGCAACATTGTACACACACATACATGCAGAAGAACATCTTATTCATAAAAATAAGATAAAATAAAAATAACAACAACATATGCAGACTTTCTTTTCCTACATCAGTAATTCTTAGTCCAGAGCTGCCCACAAACCATTAGCCCAGAGAGGCAATATACAAAGGCTGGGGTCATATTTGATCAATGTATGACTAACTGCGTATCTCTATCCAACACAAATCGACACAAGCTATGGAATCTACCAGTGAGCTGAAATGATCTATCAGTGAAAGACCCAGGCTCGATGCATCAAATCAACATAATTAGCCATTAAACAAAAATTCAGATTAGCAGCCCAGTTCCATGCATGCGCTATTCAAGTTCAAATGTCATTTGACATTGTTCTGAAGGAAATGGCTGATTTGGATGAACTTCAGAGTGTCTTATTTGAACTGCAAATTTATCTCCAGACGCTGAGCTACATCCAAGAGTGAACAGAGCTCTCGATTGTGAGTTCTGTTTTAACTCTCACACAGATATCACTGACACACACTCCAGTAATTATTTCAAACATATAACTGGGGTGAAGGTCGTGCATACTAGAGAGCGGCAATTTATTCTTTCCCCGTGGCAGATTAGATTACTGTAGCTCTTATCCCCTGACCTATCTGCACACCCTCAAAGGGGTGTGTTCAAAGTGCTCCTGAAGAGGCTCAGTTGCCACCCAACTGGTAGAGAAAGGAGGGAGAGCATCTGGGGTAAGGGACCATTATCCCGAGCTGACCTCTCCTCTAGAAGAATTCTCTATCAGTCTTGGCTTCAGTTGACAGAGATTGAAGAGTGTCATCATCGCAAACAAAGCTTGTAGGAGAAAATATTCATAAGGATTCTTTCTGAATCCTGGAAGTCCAGAAGGAGATAAGATCGCAAAGCTTCTTTGTTCACGTTTAGGGAAATCCTGGGCTGAGCAGTGGACACTGGGGAGCATTGTGATTTCTTTCTGGGCTCTGTGAGCTGGGGTGGGAATCTGCTTAAACAACCAAATGTAGTCTCTGGCTTCTGCTTTCAGACACAAAGGAGTCTGGCATCTGGTTTCCCGCTACTCAAGGCATTCTTGAGACAAGTGCCTTGAATTTGTTCTAAAAATCTATGGGCCCCAGAGCTTCTAGGGTGACATAGGACACCAATGTGACCAGCCATTATTATGGAAGACAGTGCTAACTGGAAATAAGAAGAATTGCAGCAGGTATTTTCAAGGACTGAGTGGGAATCATTGTCTAGTGGTACTTAACTTCTAAAATTAAAAACCCACCTCTAGCAGGCTGAGTTAATGAAGCCACCTTAACTCAGGCCATTTTCCCCATAAATATAAGTCATCCTAATGCATGCTAGAATCAGGCTGCATGGACATGGTATTAAAACAGTTCATCCAGCAAGCATTTAGTCCATCAAATGTCAACTGTTTTGTTTTTTTGTTTGTTTGTTTTTTTTGTTTGTTTGTTTGTTTTTAATGGAATGGAGTTGTTAAATGGCCAGAAGGACTGGTTACGTAGAGGGAAAAGGTTCAAAGTTCAAGTTCAGGTTGGAGTCTGCTTCCCCTCTGAATTGCCTGCAAGCCACACTGTACACTGCAGTGAGAATGTTTGCATTCAGTCATAAACTGGGCATATCATCTGCATGCTGAGAGCCCTGAAGGGCTTTCCCACACTCTTAAAATATGAACTTTTCCTTTTGCTATTTGAATATATAGCATCTTTAGCCAGCTGCTTCCACTTTCTCTGGAATGTTCTTTTCTGAGCTATTTGAAGAGTTAGTTCCTTCTCATCGCTCAAGTCCCAATTCAGATGTCACGTTCTCAAAGAGTACGTTCTTGAAGTCACACCTTCCAAAGTCTGTTTCTGTCCTGTTCTCTTAATCGGATCCCATCTTTATCTGGTGCTATAATCTATCCACTTGTTTATCTCTGTGTTATCTGTTTCCTACACCAGAATGCAAGCTCACAAAGGCAGGGCTCATACTCCCCTGCTTCCCCAATCTACAACAAAGCCTATCACACAATAGACGCTCAATTACTGTGTGTTGAATGAATAAATACAATTATGTTGTGATTGAATCCCCAGCTTTGCCCAAGCCATGTGAATACAATTACCTCTGCTCTGTGATTCTTGAATGGGGGAAAATTGGATCTTATTGGCAATTACTGTAAATTGATCATTTATTTGAACCCCCACCCTCTAAAATACCGACCAGAAAATGAGAGAAAGAAGTTACCTAGACAAACCACACTTTGAGAGTGGTGCACAGGAGCTTGAATCACAGACAAAACTCCAGGTAGAGAAAGAAGAATCGTGTCCAGCTATTCACACTTTGAATGTAAGTATTTGACTGGGCATCTTCCAATCGGCACTATCGTTGGTCAGTCTTAAAAATCCAAAGGAAAGCTGGAGACATAGGCTGGCACTGCCTCCTTCAGCACATGATAGGCAGAGGGATGTCTCTGACTGACCTACTTCCCCAGCTCTGGCTCCATATTGGGTGAGCAGCTTCCTGATCCTAACGCCTCCTTTTTGTACCCAGTTTTCTACACTGGGACAGAAGGTGCCAGTCACACGTACTCTCTGTTTCCCAGTTGCTGTGACAATGATTTGTCACCACAAATGAGTGTGTTCTGATGTGTCTCTTGGTGGTGAATGTTATTGGATCTAGCGAGTCTGTGCTCCTGAGTCCATTACCTCTGAGCACTCAGAGGACCCAGACTTCACCCCCTGGGGAGAAGAGCCACAACCTGGGCCTTTGTGCTTCGCTGCAGCAATGGCCATGACTTCCCATAAGCAAGAACAACAGTTCAACTACAACTATCCATCAAGAGACCCAAGCATAATGCTTATGGTAGCCACAAAGTGAAGGGTCCTAAAACAGAAACACTTTTTAATTGAAGTAATTTGATTTTCCAAAATATGCTCCAAATATGAAAAAAATTTCCTCCAATTCATTTACATTTGCATTTTGAGTGAGCGATAATATAGATATGGAAGGGATGGCAACTGATAATGGCTTGGCTCAGGCCCACCAAAAACCCTAGCTCATCTCTAGGAACAGCATCTCAGGATGGTCCTGCTGATACACAGGAAGACAATGAGACTTAGCTACCCCCATCACCTGGAACTGGATAGAGACCTCCTGAGGGACTGAGGGAGGACATCCCAGAGACCCACATTTGATCTGCTCCTGAGGCCTGTTTCAATTCCTCTCCTCCTGCTCACTTTAGGAATAGTATACAGACCATCCAAGGTCCCTAGGTCTAGGCACCAAGGAAGGAGTAATGGCCTGAATCGGGTGTCACAGTCCACAGAGGGCCTCTCCAGCTCACACCCATGTGCCAGAACAGAAGGAAAACTGCTTTCCTGGTTTTTTTTTGTTTGTTTGTTTGTTTGTTTTTTCTTCCTTGCCCCAGATGGAAACTACTCCAGGGACAGAAAAAATCAGGCTTGAAAATACAAATATTTTGTCAAGGTTCAGAACACTCTGCAGCTCCACAGTTGGTGCCTGCTGCAAGTCCCCTAAGCTGCTTTTTGAGCAGCCTCAGTCCCTCCATTATTTAGGACCCTGCAGGGAACCACTGAAGGCAGAGCAATTAATGATTGATCCAATTAGAGCAGAGACTCAATCAATGAGGAAGTGTTTGGTGAGCACACAGAGTGGGTGGGAAGAATGCCAGGGGAAAGAGCAGGGTAGAGGATGTGGAGCCAGAGCACCAGGGCACCTGTCTTTCTGCATTACCTAGGGTGGCCCACCATCTCAGCACGAGACTAACCATATGAGGACCTCAGAAGAGGCAGATAAGTAGAATGAATGAGATAAATGGAAATTAATTAAGTCATAGAACCGCTGTTTTCCAGGAAAATGCAAATGGTCTCTCTTGGAAACTGGGCTAGGTCCTTTTGTGGAGATCCTAAGATCTCTGCTAGATGATTGACCAACCTGGATGTCCCACAGACTCTTAATGTGGGTCTTTTTTTT
>CABHPP010000406.1:24195-45947 GCA_902168425.1 Peromyscus attwateri | reverse complement strand
AAACAGGAGAATCTAGACCAGTGGTTCTCAACCTGTGGGTTAAGACCCCTATGGGTTGGGTCACATATCAGATATCCTGCATATCAGATATTTACATTATGATTTGTAGCAGTAGCAAAATTATGGTTATGAAGTAGCAACGAAATAATTTTATGGCTATGGAGTCACCACAACATGAGGAACTGTATTAAAAGGTCACAGCATTAGGAATCTTGAAAATCAGTGACCTAGACCTTCCTCATGAAGCACGGCATGATGAAGCCAGAATGTCACCTCTTCCAGTGGGCTTGGGGAGGATGGGGTCTCAGTTACCAAGCAGCCAGTCCTGAGCAGTTCACACTAGCCCCCTTTCTGATGCATGTTGGTGCTTTTCAAATTTGGGTTTAAGGATCTAGCTCAGAGCCAAGCATGAAAGCACACATCCGTGACCCTAGCACTCAGGAAATGGAGGCAGGAGGATCAGGAGTCCAAGGACAGCCTGGGCTACATAGGGTGTTGAAGGTTAGATTGGGCTACATGAGAATCTATCTAAAAATAAAATCTATCTGTAGCAATAAAGAATTACTGCTTTTCATTTCTCCCCCAAATAGCCATGAAACAAATAATTTTCAAATGACTTATCATCATCTTTTTTGTGGTGATTTTAGAACTGAAAAAAAAATTGACTACAAAAAATATGTTAATGAAGCATTTCATAGTGATTTTCTCCTCATCCACCAACACAGGGGGAACCTGGGAGCCAGGGACTGAAATAATTCGTGCAGTGCCAATCCAGCCTGCCATCAGGTTTTCTAGTCAGAAAGAGGTGGGGAGGGGCAAGTTCTGAGTCTTCAGTGGAAGGCTTGCATCTGGAGACCAGGGGATGGAAAGAAAATGGTGTCTGAGACACATCATTACCTTCTGTGAATGGCACTAGAAAGTTTCTTCTGGCCTGTCCTCACCTTGTGTATCAAAGGAGGGACTCCCATGATGCCACAAGCACCAGCACTTAGTGATGGGAAGACATGCCAGACCTTTCAGCATGAGTAATAACAAACAGCATTCACTTCATTCTTTGGCAACAGAAGGAAATAGAAGACAGGCAAGGTGATTTGCCTCAAGCTTCCAAATGGCAGGAGTGGAGTCAGGCAGGATTTGAACTCTAGATGTGGCTTTATTTCATGGGCTTCTCTTTTAAAAAAAATTGTGTGTGTGTGTGTGTGTGTGTGTGTGTGTGTGTGTGTGTGTGTATGTATGTGTGTGTGTATGAAATGTGCACGGTATATGTGTGTGTATGATGCATGTATATGGGGGTATGCATGATTGTGTGTGTGTGTGTGTGTGTGTGTGTGTGTGTGTGTATGATGTAGTGTGTGAGGGTCTGTGCAAACCATAGTGCACATGTGAAAGTTAGTGGTTAACTTGCAGAAATCCATTCTCTCCTTCCAACCTTTACTTGGGTTCCAGGATGAAACTCAGGTCATCACACTTGCACATCAAATGCCTTCACCTGCTGATACATCTGAGCCACCTCACCTGTGCCCTCACTGCCTTTTCTATTGTTATAATATGTTCATCTGCAGAGCATCACCAGACATACTAACACCCAGAAATATGATTGAGTTCTGTCAATCTAAGGAGAAATGCAAAAGTTTCTCTCCTAATGACAGTAGCTAAAATCTATCTGACGCACTGAACAATCCACAAAGAATATTCTATGCTCATTCCTGTACCATGTATTCAGTCGAAACCTCTAAGGAGTTCTGAGTATTCCCATTAGAAGTTAGAGCTCAGAGAAGTCAAAGGAGGTGAAGCCATCTGCAGCCAGGATCTTAATGAGCTCTTAGCACCAGAGTTACTTTTACAGTGTGTGTGTGTGTGTGTGTGTGTGTGTGTGTGTGTGTGTGTTTTATTTTATTTTTACTTATGTGTATATATGTGTGTGTCAGGACCAGGGGGATGTACTTATGAGTGCAATGCCTGTGGAATCCAGAAGCAGGTGTTGGATCTTCTGGACCTGGAGCCACAGGCAATTGTGAGCTGTTTGATGCGAGCTAGAACTGAACTCAGGTCTTCTGCTAGAGCAGTATGTATTTTAACTGCTGAATTACCTCTTTTAACAGCAGTCCCAGACTTGCTGCCTCAGTATTGTTATCTCTCTGACTTCAGAGGCCAAATCTGGCAGTATCTTGTCCAAGCACTTTCAGCTTTTGCTAAAATCCTGCAGCTGAGGTGGACTTAGGAAGTGTCTGACAAAATCAACATGGTGTAAACATTAATTTATCAAGAAATGTTCAGCCAAATTGAGTCTCCTTCTTTCAATAACACATGATGACGGTAATGATCTGACTAGGAAAACATCCAGGATTAATTTTAAAATCTCAGAATGTCAACAAAGACCCATTCAATTATAGTCATGATTATTTAAGGTTATCATATAAAAGAACAGACCCTTGCTAAATTTGCACAGTTCTTTGAAGTTACAGAACGCTTTCATGTTCATTATCTCCTCTGACTCTCAGGAGAAGACAGCTATATTCAATTAGTACCTATCTCAGCCGACAGAAGGGAGCACTGACATTAGGAGAAGGTGCAGCTTACTCACAGGGGCTAGTGAGAGGCAGAGGTGCCGCTAGTCCAGATCACCTGGACCCCGATTTAAAGCTTTCCCTAGGCGGTGAGGGGATGCCTCAGGTGATAAAGTGTTCACCATACAATCACGAGGACCTGAGTTCACTACCCCAGGAGTCACATTAAAAAAAAAAAAGTAGAGTCTAGGGAATAGCAGTGGGCACTTGTAATACCAGGGCTGGAAATCTAGATACAGGTGCATCCTGGTGGCTTACAAATCTTTTTCTAGTACCTCAACCCTAGCCACCCAATTGTACACATTTTATTTTCAATATAGACTCTGACAAAGCTCCCAGGCTCAGGGTATATGCCTCCTTACTGGCAGTGGCTGACTTCTGAGAAGCCAAGTTCATGGAACCTCTGGCAGGGTGACTTGAGGTACCTGGTGTCACCCCACACAGGCATTTCTGACCTGCCTGTGGATCCACTCGGAGACAAAAGTGGGACTCAAGGCTTCTGAGATGACCTATAGCAGAGAATGATCTGAGAGATAGGGAGGCATGAGCCACTGACTGAAGGAGATCTGAGAAGCATGCACAACCATGAGCAGACACAGCCTGGGACTGACTCAGAGGCCAAGACTAGTGAAAACAAGTTCATCACTTGAACAAGAATGGAACCATCTAGAAGAATAGTAAACTTGACAAATGCTAATAAAGCCCAGGTATTGCAGCCAAGATAGCCTCAACAGACACCACCAAGGCATCATCCCATATCCTTGACTGGTCTCTACCTCACAACTGTAAAACATAGCCGCGCTCTGGAGACATGGTTCCATGGTATCTGATTTGCTCTTCCTCTTGAGGACATCTTGTCCCTTTCCCATAAGCATCCCTGTTTCCTCTACAGCCAGATTGGTAATGTCTGTGTTAGGCTCTCCTGACCTCCCCACTCAGCAGATATTAATGGGCTTTAACCTGGTCACACTGTTTTGTAGCTGTGTGCACCTCAGTGTCTACAGCTGGACCACTGACTGAGGTCAGTGCCTTTTCCACCACTACGATGAAAAAAACTCTTCATAGCTCAAACTAGTTCATCCAAGGTTCCAGTTGGATGCCTAAAGGTAAATCAGTAAAGAATGAAAGTTAAGGGACTGGGAATATAGGCCAGTGGGTATAGCACTTGCCTAGTACTCGTGAAGCCCTGGGTTCTCTCCCCAACGCTGCATAAACTGGGTATGATGGTGCATATCTGTACTCCCAGCATGGGGCAGTTAGAGGCAGGAGAATCAGAAGTCAATGGTGATAGTGAGTTCAAGGCCAGCTGGGCAAACATAAGCCCCTGTCTGAAAACAGAAGTTAATTTCCAGCTCAGTGGTGCACCTGGTGAATAGAGTTGATTTTTCACTTAGAAGTTTCTAGAACTTCAGAAAAGTATTTTTCTTCGAACTATAATGTAGCAAGCTTTTTTGGCAGCCAGCTCACAAATAACAACACAGAAACTTATTAATTGTGAATGCTTGGCCTTTAGCTTAGGCTTGTCTTAACTAGCTCTTACAACTTAAATTATTCCATTTATATTAATCTACATTCTGCCACATGGCATAACCTCTCTTCCATCTTTTACCTCCTGTTTCCTCACTTGTCTCTGGTTGGCAACCCCACCCTTCTTCTTCCCAGAGTCTTCTCTGTCCCCGGAAGTCCTGCCTAACTTCTTCCTGCCAGCTATTGGCCATTCGGCTCCTTATTAAACCAATCAGAAGGTGCCTTGGCAAAGAGACATCTTCACAGTGTAAACAAATATTCTGTATCACTGTAAAAAATCGATGTCAATTTTATCTCTCTTTGCTCCTGGTTCTACAGAAGAAGATGGTGAATACAAGAATCTGTATGTCTGTCTGAGAGTAGGGATGGTGTTATTAACTCCAACCTGAGATCCCGAGGGGGTTGGAAACCAACATCCCCCTCCTCCAGCATGGCTTATACCTGGAGTATTTGTTTGCTCACTGTCTCCTAGACTTTGGCGGTTGTTCCAGGGAAGTCCACATTGTTGACTGCTGTGGTGAAGGCTTCTCAGGCACAGGTAAAGACAGAGTGCCAGGCAGAAAGAAGACTTCAGAGAGTTTTGTTTAATGAGCACATAAGTGAATGGATCCCAGGATGTCATTCACACCTAACACAAATGACTGGCGGGCTGGGGGGGGGGGGGGGAGGCTGAGCATTCAAAGCCAACCTGGGCCACAGAGCGATCAGTCTCAAGCAAAAGTAACAACAACAACAAATTAAAAAGGAAAGTTCCCGAAATTGTGACACTCTGGTTCAATTACGATGCTGAACACTTAAAAGTCCCCTGTGCTCTGCCGAGAGTTAAGTCATTGCCACTCACATGGCTAGTTCTGCCAGGTCCTCATTTGAACTAAGGTCTAGCTCACAGAGAGGGCATACACATAGCTTAAGGGGAAATGTGATGCTGACTGAGGAAGCAGTGTGGACAAAGCTCTAGGTATCTGTGTGTATTGAGGCTACCCAGAGATCAGGGCTAAGCAGGACAGAAGAGGATGGAAGTAGAAGTTAGCTAAAATCCTTGGAGCAGAACTACACAGCTCTCTTGGATCTGCACAAACCCCAGGGTTTCCCTTGCAAGTGAATTTTATGAATAAGTTCTAGATAATACCATATTTATCAGCTCAGCTCAAGGCAGGACTACAGAGAAGTTTAAACCTCCAGTCAGCTGGGTTCCAATTAATGAAATATTTCAAAAAAAAAAAAAAAGGGTGGGAAGAGAAAAAAAAAAAGCAATGTCCTAGGGCCAGGGAGATGGCTCGGTGGATAAGAGCACTTGCTGTGGAAGCGTGAGGACTTGACTCTGAATCCCATTATCCACATTAAAAGAAAAAGAAAAATCTGGGCATAGCCACATACAGCCAGAACCCCAGCATGGCAGGGCTAAGATGAGTGGGTTCCAAGGGTCCACTGGCCAGATAGCCTAGGGGAAATCATGAGTTCCAATTCAGTGAGAGATCCTGCCTCAAGGGAATAGAGTGGAGACTGATATAGAAGGAAACCCAACATCTTCCTCTGGCCTCCACATGCATGCATGTGTGTACACACACACACACACACACACACACACACACACACACACACACACCACATACATACAACACTCAGAGAAAAGAAAGTGCTGTTCTCAATACACATAGTTCAACTTTGAAATGAGTTTGTTTGCATAACATTTTCAGCTATCATAGGGCATCTCCCATACACCCCCCACAGAGTTTCATACTGTTGACCTCTTATGTATGATAACCAAAGCTCAGAACTTAACACTGGTGAGATATTATTGGCTAATCCCCGACTTTGTCTGATTCCAGCACGCTTTCCTCTAATAGCACTTTTCTATTTCGGAATCCAGTGCAGGACTCCACAGGACCCTGAGCTGCCATGCCTTCCTCAGGGTTGTGATAGTCTGTCTAGTTCTCCATGCCTCCCAAGGACTGTGTTGCTTTTTCAAAGGCTTGGCCAGTTACTTCATCCCTCACTTTGGACTTGTTGGGTGTTTCATCACTAGACTGAAGGTGACACGTTTTTGACCAGCTGTGCTGCAACATGCTCTCTGGGCAAGTGCACCAACATGTGTCTTACCAGGGGTGATGTGATGTCACATCATCTGGATCCATTTGTGAAGACAGTTTCTGCCAGATTGTGCCACTGTACAATTCCTATTCCTCTCTTTGTTATAAACAAATAAATATCATGGGAGATACTTCTGTGCTAGTATCCTGCCTTTCCTTAAGCTGATGCCCACTGCTTTTAGCATCCCTCTGTGGAGCTTGCCTGCATACATTTATTTCTTTATTATTTATTGTGTGCACACGCATGCATGTGCACATTTCAGGGCACAGGTGTGGAGGTCAGAGGATAACCTGTAGGTATCGGCTCACTCCTTCTATGTGAGTCCCATGGATTGAACTCAGGCCATCAGGCTTGGCCACAAGTGCCTTTACCCACTGAGCCATCCTACCAGCCCACAACATTTTTCACTGTGGTCCTCTCATGCCAGCTTGTGTGGAAATGTCTGCCCCTGCTCCCCACCCTCCCACCCCCCCCACCCACGCCATGGACTCATTATCTCACACTTTTTTATCAGTGTGGACCTGTGCTTATTTTATTCTATGAACTATGCCCCAATGAATGTTTTCTATTTTGTTGTTCTGTTCACCTGGGGTTGGCCAAGGAGAATCCATGTGCCCTTATGAGATGCCTCCATCTTGTTTTCTTGTTGTTTGATCGTGTGTGTATGTGTGTGTGTGTGTGTGTGTGTGTGTGTGTGTGTGTGGTTGTGCAGATGTTCTGGGTCTACCTTGTGCTTTTCTTACTGCAGTCTTGTAACCAACCGCCCCTTCCCTTGTACTAGCAAATAGTAAGAACTTGAGAACCCAAGATCTCAGTACAAGTGTTCGCTGCTCCTTGGTCCTCTCACTGGATAGAGCTGTGAAATACACACATTGCTGTTAGCCCATCCCATAGCCATCACTATTTCCTTATCTATTACTTTGTGTATGCATTTCCCAGCCATAACTTGGTACTCATATCTCTAATGCCAGTACCATGGTGCAAGGTTCCTGTAGGCCTTACCCCTTTTCCTGATGAATATTTGCTTTGGGAACAATGTTTTATCTCTTCCTATAACCTGAATAATGTACCACATCATCATAATATAGCTTGCTACATTTGCTGAGCTGTGAGGGAAATTTTCCATGGCAGAGAAAAATAAATGTCCTTCAAGTCCTGATTGGCCAGTTTTGTGTAATCCATTCTGAATACAAAGAGACACCATCCCACACATGCGACAACTTTAAAGGCATGCAAAACTATAATATTAGCGGCTGGAGAGATACCTTGCAGTTCAGAGTGCTTGCTACTCTTCCAGAGGACCCAAATTCAGTTCTCAGCATACACGTGGGCAAACGTTCATACACATAAAATAAAAATAAATATATCTTCAAAAAAAAGATACCCAGCCACTTACACATCTTCATTTTTTTTAAGCCAGTGTCCTTAAAAGTCTCACAATAGGGATGACATTTATCAGGGACACTGCTGTTTTGCAAGCACCCTGATGGAGGCTTAGAAAAGAAAGCCAAGTTTAAACATTTGTATCAATGGAAACTGTTTATAACTCAGAACACTGTGCCCTGTGTGAGCTTTCCAAAACATTTATCACTTCACTCCAGAGCTGGGTGGGAAGGGACGACCTTCGCCTGCCAGCAGAAGTCTGGGAAAAACGGCGAAGAACGTGTCAGGAACACTATGAATCTTCTGCAGGCAGTTATAATAGTGAAAATGATCTTGATTCTTTTCTCCACCCCCATTCATAACTCTCCATCGGCACTTAAAGATAAGGCCGTCAATCCATTGTTGTCTTCCCACAGGCAGTACCATTGTGGCAGCTTCCCTTGGAGCTCGTAAGTGGTCCTGGAATTGGGAATTGGGAAGTTCTTCCATCAAGGTATGTGCTGATAAGATGCTAATGAGACAAATGGGAAAAGAAGCAGGCAGAGTAAGAAGGGGGATGGCTTCTCACCTTCACTAAAGGAAAATAGACTAATCTTTTAAGGTTTCTGGGATCTACTTTCTACTGTCAAATACAAATAATTACAGCAGAGGCTGTTCTTGGAGAGAACCAGAATTCAGTTCCCAGCATCCATATGGTGGCTCACAACCATCATACCCAAATTCCAGGGGATCCAATGCCCTCTTTTGGAATCTCTGGGTAATGAATGCATGTGGCAAACAGGCATACACATAAAATAATAAAAAGTAAAATAACAATATTAGTTTCTCCAAACGCATGGGAGAAACATGAAGAGAAGAATCAAAATAATGGATCTAAAATACACTTTGCAAAGGTAAAAGCACTGTGGTAATGTAAGCTATTCCTAGTCACGTCACTGTGATTTTGTCGTAGAAAATATTCAGAAGAGAAGTCTCCAAGTATTTAGCAATAAATGTGCAGCTTGGAAAAGATATTATGTGGGCGACATCAGGCTGGGAAGAGAGCTCACACTTACATTGGCAAAGCTGAAATTTGACACAAGTTCAGTACTCTCCGCTGCCAAGCTGATAGCGCGTGCTCACTAAATATTTATTGACTGAGCATTTGCTTTTGGTGCACTGTGAAATATTTGTTTTCTGTCTCTCCTTCACTATGGTAGTAGCTTAAGATAGGAAGTGTGTTTGATTCATTTGCCATTTTCTGTACCAGTGTTTGTGCTTGCCACAGGCTTGGCATTCAAATTATTTCTTAAAATAATGAAAAAAAAGGGAATGGATAAAATGCTGTGAAAATGGTGTTTCTGTTATTATGGGGAAGTAATTGAATGGATGCCCCAGTGATAAAGTGGGTAAATGCCCCAGGATAAAAAGTGGATAATGAGAGCCAAGTGGAAAGACATTGGTAACCCACCTTCTAAAGTAGTTCTAACACAGCAGTGATTAAGACAAGGGTGTCGCCTTGGATAAGGAAGCGAGTGAATGGGACAGAGCATAGGAGCTAGGAAGACACTGATACATAGTTGAGTAATATTTAGCATTTAGACTAATATTTAGACTGAAAGAGGAAGGAACATATTTTTCAAAACTGGGGGCAGGGGTGGGGTTGGTGGCACAGGCTTGTAATTACAGCTACTTGAGGGGCTAAGGCAGGAAGAACCCAAGACAAGTTCAAGGCCTGCCTTGGCTATAGATTGAGTTCCAAACAGCCTGGGCAACTTAGTGAGACTTGGTCTTAAAATTGATAGAAAAAAGGAATAGACTCACTCAGTATTTACAAGAAATAAGACCCTCCAGTTTCTACCTTACAGTATATAGACTTAAGTTAAATTGAGATGTAATATAGATCAAAACATGGTACTAAAGTTATGAAACTTGTAGAAGCAAGTACGGAAAAAATATCCCTTAGAGTTAGGCAAAGATTTCATTAAAAGGTCAGAGGTAGTGTTAAAATAAATAGATAGATAGATAGATAGATAGATAGATAGATAAATTGGCCTTGATTCCAGTTTTCTTTCTGTTGCTGCAATAAAAAAACACTATGGTCACAAGCAACTTAGAGGAAAAAAAGGTTTATTTGACTTACGTGTCCAGGTCACAGTCCATGACTGAAGGAAGTCTAGGCAGGCACCGGAAATAGAAACCACCGAGGAATGCTGCCTGCTGGCTCACTCCCAGGCTCATGCTTAGCCACCTTTCATTTATAGCCCAGGACCACTTACCTAGAGAATGGTACCACCCACAGTGGGCTAGGCCCTCTTATATCAATTAGTAATCAAGACATCCCCTCACACACACACCCAAAGACCAGCCTGATAAAAACAATTATCCAATAGAAAGTCTCTTTTCAGTTGATTCTAGGCTATATCACACTGACAGTTAAAATGCTAACTCTGTCTGCCTCCATATTATTAAATTTTCTGCTTATCCAAAGACATAGTTAAGAAAAGAACCAACAAACCACAGGCTGGCAGGAAATTTTGACAACACATACTGACGCTTCCCCAGGTACCATCCTGGCCCTGCCTCAGTTCTCCCCTCCACAGACAAGCTTCTCCGCAGAATGCTTCCCAACTTCTCCCTCAGAGCCCACTCCTGCCTCGCTCCTATGCTCCAGCACCTACATGGAAGCTCTTACAATTGTGTAACTCCAGTCCCAGTGTGTCCAGTGCTCTCGTATGGCTTCCACTGGCACCAGGCATGTACGTGGTACATGGACATACATGAAGTCTAAACACTCATACACATAAAAGGAGCACATTAATCATAACAGTAATTTTAAAGACCATTCCAATGGCTTCCTATCACATCCAGAACAATATTCAAGCCCTGAAACTCAACACCCTTCTTCCTTTTCTAGTACCACCTCCAACTTAACTAAGGACTGGCCTTTCTGGCATCTGCCCAGTTGACCAACCTTTCATCTAGTCACCTGTTCATTCCTTTATGAAATTATTCCTGAATGATCATCATATCCAGAGAGCTATGATGTTGCAGGATATTTGTACACTGTGTGAAGATGTATCATTGTGATTGCTTTACTAAAAAGCTGAACTGTCAATAGCTAGGCAGGAGAGGTTAGGTGGGACTTCTAGGCAGAGAGAGGAAGTCGAAGGAGGGGGTGGATGAATCTAGGTATGTTGATGTACAGAATGGAGGAGAGGTAAAAAGCCACATGGCAGAACACAGATTAATAGAAATGGGTTAATTTAAGTTGTAAGACTAGTTGGGAACAAGCCTAAGCTAAAGGCCAAGCTTCCATAATTAATAATAAGTCTTTGTGTTATTATTTGTGGGCTGGTGGTCCCAAAAGAAAGTCTGACTACAAATTGGTAAAAATTGGAATACAGATCCAAGGAAATTGCTTATCATGTAGTATGTACTGAAGCTAGTGTTTACTGCTTACGGGAAAAAGCAAACATAATATGATAATTTTAAGAACCATAGAGATTAGAAGAGAAAGTCTAGAAAATGTCAAATAAAAGTTACAGGAGAAAAACAGTAAGAAAAACAGAGAGGGTTGTATTTGAACGCTAATAAGAATTTCAGAATTGATGAAAGTTCTCAGATTCAGTAATGACAACAACAAATACCAAACAAAACTCTCTCTATATAAATTTAAAAAAAAACTACAAAAGCACCCTTTAGAAAGATTATATTGAGTGGTTATATCAGCATGTGTCTTTGCTGTTGAAGCTGCCACATCACAGTACATACTGAGCATCTGTGATAAATTATCGATGGACAAAACCTAGAACAATCTGATAAAAGAGTCTGCATAAGGGATTGTCTAGGTTAAGTTGGCCTGTGGGCAAGTCTGTGAGAGGTTATCTTGACTGTGTTATTTGGAGTAGGAAGACAATGCTTACTGTGGGTGGCACCATTCCCTATGCAGGGAATCTGAAACTCCACAAGAGTAGAGAAGGTGAGCTGGGCACTCTCATGCACACTTTACTTCTTTGCTCTCTGTTCTCAACTGTGGATACATCGTTACAAGCTGCTGCTTCTTTTCTGCCACCTTGACACACCCACAATCGTGAACACTATTCTGAAATCGTGAGCCAAATTTCTGCCTTACAAAAGAAGAACACCTTCAATCCAACTACAAATGAATTCATAAAATGGCTAAGACAACTTAGGTACCAAGATAGAGTGAAATAATACTTTTTTCAATCCTGAGGGGGGAAAAATATCTGTATACTCCTAGGAAAATCTCCATGAAAAAGATAAAGAAAAAATATTTTGGAGTAAATTTGGAGTTTACCAACAACAAATCTTCACACATGAAATATCTAAAGGATGCGCTTCAGAGAAAGAGAAAATAGTCCCCAAAGAAAAACAAATATATAAAAAGAGCCAAATGAAAAAACAACCCCCAGAACTGAAATGTGAGTCTGTGAAATTTGTCCATATCTAGACAGAAGAGACTATTTTGGGGTGAGAGAGAAGTGAGGAAGAGAAAATTAACTTGTCTTCCCCTAGGCTTGGCAGCAGTATTCCACCACAGGAGGCTTTGCCATAAATCCCTTACAAAGAACCAGATCTACACAAATGAAGCAAAGCACGGGACTCCTGAGTAGCAGCACCACCCAACTATAGTCATCAGAGTCCAGTCGATGCCTCATGTCACTGATGCTGGCAGTTTGTGCTCTTAGCCACTGAGCCCCCATCTCCAGCACCCTTCCATAGGATTTTGAATATTTCCTCATGAATATTAACCTGTCAAGCACGTCCTTTCAAATTGGGTTGCATGGAAAGGAAATGTCATACCTGTATACAATCTCTGCTTGGGGTATCTACCTTCAGTGGCAGCAGAAGCCACAGTTGGAAAGCAATGTACAGATGTGCCAACAGCTGGGAAGGCAGCTGTTCAAGATTCATGCAGGGCCTTGCACTGAAAGAAACCACTGTCTACACCCCTCCAGCTGTCATCCCGGAGCCTGTCAGAGCTAAAGCAGCTGTAAAGAGAGTCCAGTGTTAACAGTACTTACTGTTTGTGCAGAGTACTCATGTTTGGTTCCCAGCACTCACCTTAGGTGGCTTACAACCACCTGTAACTCGTGATCTAGGGAATCTAACACCTTCCTCTGGACTCCGAGGGAGCCTATGCACACATGGTACCCATAAACTCAAGCAGGCACACACATGCACACATAAACAAAGTTTAAGAATATTGAAATGATATGTGGTCCATACAAATTCATCATTATGTCAAGTGTCAATCCAAATTTCCACACTCATGGGGTGTTAGACAAATATGGATAAAGCAGAGAATCCCATCAACTGTCATACTGTCTAGTCAGACATGCTTGTGAGTAATTGCTTCTTATCCTGACCAATTTCTTGGAAACTTCTGAAAATGTCAAATGATCGCCTTTGAAACAATCTCAGAGCAATCAGCCTGTGGACCATGGGGCTCTGTTTTGCTTTCTGTTGCTGTGGTAGAACATTGACCAATGCCAACTGGGGTGCCTAAGGTTTGTTTGGCTTATTCCATTGTCAAAGAAACCGGGCAGGCGCTCGGCTAACTTTCTCTACATAATGAAGATGCTACCAATGGAATTTCTGCCCATCCTGAGGCATTTATTGAACTACATTTCAAAGGAGCACCGTGACTTTTTGTTCCAAGAATGGGTCACACTTGTATTATTGTCTTCTCTTCAATGTATCTGGTGACTAAGCAGATGCAGGTCTCACTCTACGTTTTTTGTTTTTTGTTTTCCAAACGTGGCATCCATTTCCCTCCATTTTTAATAATGAGCTGACATAGGGTAGTAGTAAGAATTTACATTTGAGTATATGCTCTAGGGCAGCGGTTCTCAACCTTCCTAACGCTGCGACCCTTTAATACAGTTCCTCATCTCACGCTGTGGTGACCCCCCAACCACTAAATTATTTTCATTGCTACTTCATAACTGTAGTTTTGCTACTGGTATGAATCATAATGTAAATATCTGATATGCGACCTCTGTGAAAAGGTTGGTTGACCTCCCAAAGGGGCCGTGATCCACAAGTTGAAAACCACTGCTTAGGGGATATTGAATCACCCTCGGACTTTGCATCAGTGCTATTTGCTTTTAAGAGCATCTCATGAACTGAAAAGGAGATAGGTCCTTCTTTGGTTTTTGTCTCTGCTTCTTGTTCCTATGTATTTTCCCTTTGGAGCTCATAATTGCTAGCAGTGAGTGTTTGGTCCTTGCTAGGCATGGTTTTCTGTAGTGAATGTGGATTATTGCTGTTATAATGATCATATGAGGTAGTATCAAAACATTTTCACTTTTACAGATGGGGAAATGAGAAATAAGTTTTAAATAGCTTCTTCAAGGTTATAGAGGTAAAGACTGAACCTAGGAAATCTAGCCAGTAGGTTGGGTGGGTAGCAGAACTGGATTCTGCATGGAGCTTTGAGTTAAGTGCAATCCACAATGTCAGCTTCCCATTCCACTTTCCAGAGAGGGGTCTGCAGAGCCCATCATGTCCCTTCGCCAGAGCCTTCCTCTTTAATCGGGGTTCACGGTGAGCTTCTGACTTGACTTCCCTCTGTTCTCCACATTAGATCGTCTGAACTTCTCACACCTACCCAGCAGCCACTGATAAAGACACTGGAAGCACTCTGACCTCTGGGAAAATGTCTTGGAAACATTTGCTCTACTCTCAGCAATTCTGTTTCCTGGTCTGGTGGTTCATCAGTCTTGGATTTCCTCCTCTTTTCTTTTCTTTCTAGTTCTGGATTCCCTGCAAGTCATTATTCAGGATCGGCCCTTAACCCTTCCTGAGACTGTAGTTAATGCCCATCATTCAGTCTCACTCTCTTCAGCTTTCCTTGGGTAGAAACTCTCAGTCCACTGTCAACTTTGAGCTTTGGTTCTCAGATCAACCTTGATTGTCTGCACACAAAAGTTTAACCAGACTTCCCAATTGGACTGTCGTGGCTAAAGCTAGAACTCTTCCAGATTCCAGTGGGAACTTGGCCTCATCTCTCAGACTCTCAACCACTGCAGTACCACCACAGCCTGGATTTAGGTCCTGAGGTGGGTAAGGGGCGTTGGCGTGAAGAAATGAAGTGTGTCCAATCACTGGATGAGTTTCACACAAGTGACTGGCCCCCAATAGCTTGAGCCGTATTTATTTATACTTTAAAAACAAGCATGTTTCCCCATCTTTCAGCAGTAACCTTCAGAAAAAACAAATACGTTTTTCCCCCCAACTTTTACATCAAAACAACTTTTAAACCAAAAACAATGTTCTGCATTTTCTTAGCTTGGCTAAATATCAAGTCAGGTACATCCTGTCCTTACAGAGCTAAAAGGTGATAAACATAGGCACATATGCTCAAGAACAACAATACCATTCAGAACTTAACAAAGCAGATTTGCAGAAATTGGAGTGACTTGCCATCAACGGCTTGCATGCAGTTAGCTTGTATTTCTCTAACTGTTCCTTGTCCTACAGAAGGGTCCTCCTTGCCTCAGCCTCTCTATAAGGAATCTGAGAAACATCAGTTCCCAAAAACTTTTAGGGGAAAATATTAGAGAAGAAAACGGGGTTTCCAGGAATGATCACTTCTGTCCCATGTGTGTCTGATGAAGTGACACTGAAAATTGCCAAGAGAATCATCAACATCATGAGCGAGAAGAGAGCGTGCAGGCTATGTGGTCTCAGCAGCATTTTGTGCTGTCCTGAGGTCCACTGGTTCTTGCCAAGTAAGAGACTGTCTCTACTGCTTTGCCTTGTGGAGACCCATTGGACAAGCGTTCATATGCGGATCCAGAACTAGGCCACAGGGCTCCCTACACAGGTGCTCTCTCACCCAGGCTGCAATCACTCAGAATCTCAATTCTACCCTGTGGCCCACAGATTCATTTACTGTGTATGCTTCTGTTCCTTGGCCTAGGTTCCATTTGGAGCACTTTGGCATTGAAGTTGACCCAAATCTAGGCCCCTTTGGTGGTCTGCTTATTGCTTTCCTTAAGGCTGGGTCTACAGAAAAAAATAGATTCCTCTGGATTTAATGATGCCTGTTTGTCCCCTTCCCCCATTTATCTATGATGGTGTGATCCAATAGACTTTATTTTTGAACCCATTTGAATAAATAAATGGCTGATAATGGCCCAGTGAAAAAGCTCTCTTGAACTTTACCAAACCACAGTGGAGGGTATTGTGGATTCTTGGAATCCAGCATTTATTATTGTATACTGTATATTTTCAACTCCCAGTGGGTTGAGATATTTGTAGTTTTTCTCTCATCTCTAAAAAGTGAGAACATTTTGGTACCAACTTATAGGAACATTATAAAAGCAATAATCCACGTTAACTACAGAAAGCCATGCCTAGCAAAGACCAATAATTCATTTAATGCTAGCAATTATGATCTCTAAAGGGAAAATATACCAGGTTGTCCTAAGTTAAGTAGATGTGTGTGTGTGTGTGTGTGTGTGTGTGTGTGTGTGTGTGTGTGTTTTGCACTCAGTTCTTCAGAACTACCTGCCTTTGCTCAGCCTGATGTCTTTCCTGCTCAACAGAGTAACCTAAGCCATTCCTTCTCTTCACAGCCAACATTCTGACTCATTAGCTAAACCACCAAAGTCACACTCTCATCCACCCCGCTGCTCATTCTCTGTACTTTAGACTAAATCGTCCATCTTAAGCTTCAGCACTTCCTCCCACTCTGTGACTGTGTATTCTCTGAAGCCCACAGTCATGGCTGGGTCCAGTCAAGCCCCCTCTGGCTCTGATAGAACCTTAAATCTCCTGGGACTCTCTGGATGATTCCCCCTCAATGCTGTCTGTGGGTGATATCCTAGAAAGGTTACTGCTCTCACTCACACTTCCATAGCAACAGAACCTCTTACCTTTCTTTGTCCAGATCTTTACCCTGTGACACAGTCACTGGAATTTTCTTTGCAACCAGAAGGGCTTCCGTGATGTCTAAACTCCTATATCCCTTGTCCATCTTCTAGTCCATAATTGTCTTAAGACATAGATTTTGGTTGTTTTAGCTGCTTTTGGTTGTCTTTAGCTTTAAGGTTCTACTAAGGGGGAACTTAGGTCTTCTTGTCTTTTGTACCATTGTCCTTTGGGCTCCTGCTGTCTTAAAACTGTCATCAGTTGCCAAACATGGTTGTTTCTCCTGGTGTTATTTCTTGTTATGCTAGAGGAGATGTTGTTCAACCTTTTGACATTGTGACATGATACTGTAATCTACAAAGGTATCTGGCCACATGCACAACTATCCTGAGACACATCTGCAGTCCAGAGTCTGCACATGCTTGCTCTAGGTGACATCCTTCTTCCCTTCCCATCCTTTGACCCCTCAGGAAAATTTTCTTAGGAGTCATGTGAAAACTTACACTGCAGCCAAATAGGTCCAAGGACCCGACCAACCATTGCTAGGCTGTTTCACTTGGCAGGTGTCACCATGCCTGTCTCTAAATCTTGTCCCCTTGCCACTTGTAAATGAACATCTAGAGTAAATGGCCTTTGAGTGGAGTCACATTAAGCTAACTGGGAAGCAGTCAGAGTCCATCTTTGGACGTCAGACAGTGGTGTGCTGATACGGAGTCAGGTCTTTCCCACTACAGAGGCAGTTGTGCACAGTGGTTAAAAGCTTGAAGTAGAGGCCTGGAAGATGGTTCAGCAGGTAAAGGCACTTGCTACCAAGTCTGAAAACCATCCAGTTGAATGACATTTTTTTTTCTAGATTTGGGTTTCATTTCTGTTTCTTCATCTGTCTAGTAATTACTTTATTTGAAAACTGGACCTCATAGCAATACATTTCAGAGTTTCTGAATTCTGTTATCTTGAAGTAAAGACCAGGAATTCAAAAGTTTCCAAGTATCTGCTCTGCAATACAAAGAGGCTAAGCCATCCTCAGTTCTTTATGCTCCTTTGGCTGCTGATGCAGGGCACTGGGGTTTGCCCTTCAGCACCTGCAGTTCAGTGATGGCTTGATAGTTAGAAGAGGCTTTCTCCCATTCTGCCTTGTGTGGCAAACACACACTCATACACACACACACACACACACACACACACACACACACACACACACCCCTCCTAGTTTTCTAGCATCAACTGCTCTACAGTTCCTTATTTGACTGGTCTCCAATACTTTCAAATGTGTTTTTAAAATATTATTTATCATTTTACTTTTTATTTATTTATGTGTGTGTGTCTCAGTGTGCATATAACACATATGTGCAGGTGCCCATGGAGGGCCAGAAGAGGACATCAGACATCCTGGAGTTGGAGTGAAGGTGCTTTTGAGTCACCTATCATGGGTGCTGGGAACTGAATTCAGGTCCTCTAGAAGATCAGGAAGTGTTCTTAGTCACTGAGCCATCTCTCCAGCCCACATTCCTGTTGTTTAAATTGCTATCTGTAGAGAGGGTGGTTCAATAAATTTGTTCTACTATTATCAGAAACAGAAATTAGTCTTGATAAATTCATTGAACATTCATGTGAAAATACTGGGTAGGCAGTTAAATGCACACATGTGGTATTCAGAGACGGCATCTACAAAAGATCTGACAGCAGCATATAGGTGCTGCAGAAAGCCAAAGACGGAGGAGATCACCCTGGGAGTAAGCATGGGCAAAGAAAGACCATGCAAGGCCTGAGACTTGGAGGGGAGTGGGTGCTCTCTGAAGTTTGGAAGACCTGGAGAAGAGTTGAGAGAGGAGACTCACATGGTGTGACAAGTATGGCTGAACAAATGCCACCAGCTTCCTGGCAGCCAGGATTCCAAGTGGAATAAAAAATGTCTAACTAGAATGAAGGATGTGATCAGTTGTGTCAGATTCTGCTGATCCAGCAGGGAAGGTGAGAACTCAACTCACTTATTGGATTGAAGAATATAGAGGTCACCAATGACCTTGGTAGGAGCCATTGAGTTAAGCACTGGGGGAAGTCTGCAGAAAGTGAATCATAAAAGCAATTGTCCACTTCAGAGAACGACAGTCAAGATTTACACAGCAAACTATAAATTATCCTAAATATATAGAAAGCTCATAAAAGTAATAAGGAAATGAGAAGTTAGTGTTTAATGGGTATAGAGTTTCCATTTGCAGGATAAGTTCTGGAGATGTCTACTGCTGCTGGTCCCCAGCCAAGAGAACACACCCAAGGCCAGTGACTTGTGCATTTAAAATTGGTTAAAACAGAAACTTTTATCTTAAATATAATTATATCATAATTCTAAAAATAAGCAAGTGGTAAGGCTAATGGCTCAGTGGTTAAGAGCATGTGTTGCTCTTGTAGAGGACCCTGGTTATCCCCAGTACCCACATACAGGTTACCACCTGTAACTCCAGATCCTGGGGATCCAACTTCCTCCTTTGGCCTCTGCAGGCAGTGCGTGAGTGTGGTACACATACAGACAGGCAGGTGCACACCACACACATACATTTAAAAATAAATAAATTAATTTTTAAAAATGAAAAATAAAATAAGCAAGTGGTAACTCACAAAAATAGACAAAATAAGAACATAAATGTAAGTAAACGTATGGAATGAGTTCTACCTAATAATTAAATTAATAAAGTAGTTAATATAGATTAAATTAACAGGTGCTGCTTTTCACATGTCATATCAGCCACACTGAAAAAGGCTGAGAATACATCCTGCTAGTAAAATGGGAAAAAAATAAACAGCATGGAAGAACAGAACATTCGTTCATTATTGGTAGGAGACAAAAAGACATATAGTGTTAATAGACGCATGTGTCAACTCATGTCAAAACTAGTGACCAATTTAGCATTTGCTTGAGTAATTTCACAGATTGATATAAGTATATATTGATACATGTATGACCTTTATATAATATGTTTATAATATTTGCAATAATTTATACAGGTACTCCTTAATGCATTGCTTTGAGTAGCTATGAGCTAGATAAATCAATTATGGTTTAAACATGTAGCAGAATGCATTATTTCTATTCCTTCTCAGAAAAATGCAGAGAGCAGCAGCCAGGGTTCAGAGGTTAAGAGCACTTCCTATTCTTCCAGAGGATCTGAGCTTGGTTCCCAGCACCCGCTTTGGGAGAATCCAATCGCCAGATTATTTCGGGTCCAGGGGACCTTATGTCCTCTTCTTGCAACTGAGGGTTTCTGCACTGCACTCATGTACACACACACACACACATAGTAAGAGAGAGAATAAATAAAATATGTATTCAGAAAAAAATGCACCAAATCCCCCCTAATCAGTTTTAAAATAAAGATAGAACACATAGCACTATGCAAAATGTAGAAAAATACTGAAAATTGAAACAAGGGGAAACATCCATACTTGTGCATGTGCTGTGGCGTGAATGAGATATCCCCCACAAGCTCATGTATTTAGACATTTTGTTCCCTGTTAGTGGTGCTCTCGGGGGAGGTTATGGGACTTTTAGGGACCTGGAGCCTTGCTGGAGAAAGCATGCTGCTGGGCACTGGCTTTCAGAGTTTACAGCTTCTTCCCATTTCTAGTGCATGCTTTGCTTCCCATGTGCAGCTGAAGTGCAACCAGCTGGCTTCCAGCCTCTGCTGCCTTGCCATCCCAACATTATGGATTCTGTCCCTCTGGAACCATAAGCCAAAATAAACTTTCTCCCTTAGGCTGCTCCTGGTTGTGGTGTTTATCACATGTGCACACATTACTCTTTCACAAAGTGTTAAAACTTTACAGGGTCATGTACAGACTAGAAAAGCCCATGTATTACACACATCTAACTTGGTGACTTTCCACACACTTGAGCACTAAACTAGTGACTTCACTAGCATCAAGGACAACACCAGCATGTCTGAAGCCCTTCTTGGACCTGACTCTCACCTGCCCTTCCTTCATCCCTCCTCACTCCCTTCTTTCTCTTCTCCTTTCCACCCTTCCTTCCTTCCCATAAGTGACGTCATTCATGAAGCTCCCCGACCAGACACCCACTCCCTGAGGCCAGGCTGAAGCCCTGGGCTCCTCTGCATCTCTGATGGAAGAAGGGGAGTTCTAGGAGCTGGATCTAGTACAGGTTGAGCTTGGGAAAATGCTTCAGGCAACAGCAGGATTTTTTTTCAATTCTGTACTGGGAAAAACCTAAAGCGTACTTTGCCCAACATTCTGAGCCCTGAGGCACTTGGAGCAGAATGTAATCCGTGTGCTTCTGACTCATTTCACTAACCTCAAAGGCTCTTCAGAAGGAAGTTTCTCTGCTAAGAAGTCTACAAACTTCAACTTTTCTCTCTACAATAAGGAGAACTCAGCCACTGAACCTATTTCCCGAGAGAGAGCTCAGTACAGAATTCATATTTGTGAGGGCTCTGGATGCGGCAGCATGGATTCCGATCCCTACAAAACTGTCCTCTGCTTGACAGTGGGGGCACTTTAACATCCTGATGGAAGCTGCGAAGGGAAGAAGAAAAATAATGCTAATAAATGATTTCTTTTTTAAAGAAAGGGTTCTTTGGAATAGGAGGAAATTGAAATTCTATAATTTGATTTGGTTCAATTTCTACTTATTTTTATAATGAAATATAAAGTCATTTTTTCATTTGATGTTATCAGTGGTGATTGTATGTAGTTTTTCTCTGATATGCAAAAATTTATTCCCTCTCTCCCTTCTTCCTCCCTCCCTCCCACCTGTTCTTCTTCCTGTGACAGAAAAGCTTCGAACACACATAACAGGCAACAGTCAGGCACCGTCCAGGTAATGTGATCCCCTTATCCCACACCGGAAAACACTGTTCTTGGAGAAAGAAAAAAGAGGTCAGGGTGTGGACAGAAACAGGGTATCTTAGACCCATTTTGGCTGCCCAAGGAGGTGGACAGAAACAACACAGGAGAGGCCAGGGAGCCCTGGGAGGGTTTGAATTTGAAGTGGAATCTGGTGAACACATCTCTGAGTGAGAGGGCCGCGTACTAACCCCGGGGCAGGGCTGCTTACTTCCTCATTGACTTTCACAAACCTCTTGGCATGTCTCAGTCTGTTTGATAAAGAATAGCCAAGTAAAGTCTCATGAGATGCCTCACTGGGTGGAGGAGTGTCCAGCCAGGCCTGACAACCTGAGTTCATTCCCTGGAACCCACATTATGGAAGAGGAAACCAACTTTGCAGGTTGTCCTCTGGCCTACACACACACACACACACACACACACACACACACACACACACACACA
>CABHPP010000406.1:17500-24185 GCA_902168425.1 Peromyscus attwateri | reverse complement strand
ACACACACACACACACACACACACACACACACACACACACACACACACAAATAAATAAATGGGAGAAAAGAACAACAAAGAGAAAATGTACATCTACATGTACAACCACTTAGGACATTTGATTCAATAGACTGATGATTCACACTGAGAGTCAACTTAAAATTTCATCAAAATATAGTTAAAATCTGTTGGAATCCTTCAGGTTTTTCTTTCCTTCCTTCCTTCCTTCACTTCTCTTCTTTCCTTCCTTCCTTCCTTCCTTCCTTCTTTCTTTCCTTCTTTTCTTTCCTTCCTTCTTTCTGACAGCTCTGGCTATTCCGGAACTCACTCTGTATAGCAGACTGGCCTTGAACTCACAGAGCTCCACCTGCCTCTGCCTCCTGAGTGCCAGGATTAAAGGTGTGTGCCACCACGCCCTTTATCAACTGAACTGAATTTATGTTGGGCAAGTTACCAAACCAACTGTAACTTAAGTAAAATATTCTACTGGACATCTGGACATTATCTTTGAGTTTTGGGGTGTGTGTGTGTGTGTGTGTGTGTGTGTGTGTGTGTGTGTGTGTGTATGATAGAGAGAGACAGAGACAGAGAGAGACAGAGACAGAGAGACAGAGACAGAGACAGAGAAGAATGTGTGCACATACATGCAGTACACTCAACTGTGCAGGCATGTGTGGAGGCCAGAGGTCAATAGTGAGAATCTTTCTCAACTGCTATCCACCTTATTTCTTGAGATAGGATCTCTCACGGACTCTAGAGCTCATCTTTTCTCAGCTAGACTGGCTGGCCAGTGAGATGCAGGGATCCTCTAGTCTCTGCCTCCCTAGCCCTGGAATTGCAGGGATGCTCCAGCATGCCCAGCTTTTCTATGTGAGTTCTGGGAATCTGAACTCAGGACCCCAAGCTTGCACAGTAAGCTCTTCACCCACTGACTCATCTCCCAGCGGATGGCGTGCTCTGAATTGAAGTCGTTTATATCACCTTCCTGGGTCTTCAAGTTACTTGGGTCTAACAGTTCCCTGTTCTGTCGAGAGCCATTATGACATATGGTAAATGAAATGCAATCTTCCCAAGTAGCTTGTTTAAAAAGAGAACTTAAAATAGCTTTTACCTCACTGTGAAACTTTCCTACCTCTTTTCCCTTATAAAGGGAACCAGGTCAATAATGACGGGCAGAGAGGCTATGGAGAGGAAAGGTTAGAGAGAAATGCCTCTGGCAGTCTCTATCTATCTTTTCTTTTCCGTCATTTCTTGAGTGTGTATGTGGTGTATGTGCATGGGTATATATATGCATGTCCACTAGTCTGTGGGTGCGTGCACACATGAGTGTGAAGCCCTGAGTCTAACATCAGGTGCCTTCCTCAATAGCTGTCTATCTTATTCTTTTTTAGAGGCAGTGTCTCATTCAAACTCAGAGATCCCAGATACAGTTAGTCTCTGTAACCCGCTGACTCCAGGGATCCTGTCTCCGCCTTTTAAGGCTAGAATGATAGGTGGGGCTGTCACACCACACTATAGTTCTGGGATTTCCAACTCTGGGCCTCTTGCTTACATCACATGTACTTTGACTCTGGCCCATCTCCCCAGTCCCACTTCATGTCTTTTAAATTGTATTCCAGACCACTTACTGCCAAGCATCCTGGAGTGCAGGTGTCACTGTCCCCAACAACAGAGCTACACAAGGGTACATGGCACTGAGAGACTATTTCCAATGAAGCAGAAGAAACTGTTGAGATACACTGTTTCCTACTTCACATCGTCTTTCTGGATGAAGTATATGTATTTAGTTTCATAATATCTAATTTGAGAGGTTAAAAATAATGCCTGCAATATTCTTGAAGGAATAAAGAGTCTTCACGTGGGCTGCTTTATATTGGTGGATATTTGTCACACAAAATGATGGGTTTTAAAATGCCATTTTTAATTGACCAAGGAGAAGGCAAGAATTGATATGCAAGGTAGTCCCTGGCCTCCACACATGCTGTGTCCTGTAAACACACCTGTACTCACACATACCAAGAACACACACACACACACACACACACACACACACACACACACATAAACAAAAGAACAACGAAGGAGAAACTGAATGATTATATTACCAAAGCACTGACCAAATACATATTCCAATTTGATGAAATATATAATTTGACCATATTCACCTCCTACTTGTCCCTTCACACCCCTCCTCCTATCTTCTTCCTCCTTCCTAAATCATCCACTTTCTATTTTCATGTTTATGTGCGTGTGTGTGTGTGTGTGTGTGTGTGTGTGTGTGTGTGTGTATGCGTGTATGCAGCGCACCAGTGAAATCCACCCACTTCCCTATGGCATCCTCTGTAGCCTACTTCCATGTCAATACACTGAGAAATGTTCTCACTGAGGAACCAAAGGCCTTCGGTGCCCCTCCCTGCTCCTTCTGTCCACTACATGACCCTGTCCCAGATACCAGGGTAGTTTCTCTGGGTATTAGCACATCAAACCTCTGTGCCATCAAACTGCTGACTGCTACTGTCATCCATCCCCTCCACCTGGCCCCTCCTCCCTTCACAATGCTCTCATATGTCAATCAAACCCTCACTTTTGTCTATAACAGAGGGGGCACCTTTTCTGATCCTTCAACCTACAAGCCTCTTCCTTCCTTAAAACAGCTGAGTGCATTCTGTTTGTGTCTCATACGAGGCAATGACATCCCATGTGCTGTTGACAGGTATGGTCCCAAACATTTCCCGCCATTTCCTTCCACTACACTGCAAATTTCCTGAGGAGAGAATCTACATCATATCTTTTAGATAAATCCATGGCAACAAAACTCTAGTATTTATCCCCACCATTGTCATTAACTTATATTTGGGGCTGGGAAGATGATTCCATCAGTAAAACAATTGCTATGCAGGCTTGAGGACCTAAGATCAATCCCCAGAAGCCACATAAGAAGCCAAGCACAGTGATATGCTTGTTCTGGAAAGATAGAGACAGGAAGACCCAGAGGACTCCATAGCCAGCCGGCCTAGCTGAACCAGTGAGTCCCAAGCCAGTGAGAGACCCTGTCTCAGAGGACAAGGTGAATGGTGTCTTGAAGATCAATACACAAGGCTGACCTCTGGCCTCCAAGTGCACATGCATCTGCATGTACATATGCACACAGCACATAAATACACACACACACACACACACACACACTCATATTTGAAAAATGATTATACTGTTGTATAGAACCAGTTTGAAATGTGAGTTTTACTGTCATCTCAGCTACTCTTTGAAAGCTTTAGCAAAGTTATTTCATTGAGGAAACTAAGGTTCAACAACCTGTGGAATGTAATTCATACAGTAGCAGCCAGAGTCAGGATGGAAATTCTGATTCTTTGTTGTTGTTTTATTCTGTTAAGAAAGGCACCACAGAGATAGATGGGGAGATGAAAATTTGTTTTACTGCCACCATAATTTATTTATATTTTTCATTTTTAGGTTTATGTATGTATGCATGCACACATGGGTGCAGATGCCCATGGGGGCCGTAAGAGGGCAATAGATCCCTTGAAGCTATGTGGTGATATGTTATCTGTGTACCCCAATAAAGTTTATCTGAGGACCAGAGGAAAAAGCCAGCCACTATAGTAAACATAGAGGTCAGGCAATGGTAGCACATACCTTTAATCCTATCACTTGGAAAGCAGAGATTGATCTGGATCTCTGGGACAGAGCCAGGCATGGTGGTACATATCTTTTATCCCAGGACTTACTATAAAGGTCTGGAGGCCTCTACAGACAGACAGGAAGTGACAGAGCTGGGCAGGAAGAGGAAGTGATGTGGCTGGGCAGAGAAAGGAAATGAGATGGCAGAACAGAAAGGCATATAGGCATGGGTATACTGGAAGCAGGTCTCTTTGGTGGAGGATCTCCAAGTGATGAGAACATGGCTGGCTTCTTTCTGCTTTTCTGATCTCTCAGTTTTAACCCCAATATCTGGCTCCAGTTTTTTTTATTAATAAGACCATTTAGCAATTCATCTTACAGAGCTGGAGTTACAGGCAGTTTTGAGGGGTCCAATGTGAGTGCTGGGAACCAAACTGAGGTTCTCTGTAAAAAGTGCATGCTTTTTAACCACATAGGCTTCCCTCAAATCCATCCATGATATATATATTGGTTTTTCAAGACAGGGTTTCTCTGTGTAGTTTTGGTGCCTCTCCTGGATCTCACTCTGTAGACCAGGCTGGCCTTGAACTCACAGAGATCTGCCTGGCTCTGCCTCCCAAATGCTGGGATTAAAGGCATGCACCACTACTGCCCAGCCATCCATGATAAATTTGACAGGAACAAGCTATCTAAAGGTTACAAAAGACAGATGAAAGATGCTGTCAGCCACTAAGTATGCGCTCTTTGTTGTCAGAGTGTTTATATAAATGACAATATTTAACCTCATAAAATTCATGAGATGCAGATGCAAATATCCTCCCTTTACAGATGGGGAAACTGAGGCTTGCAAATTCTAAAGTCATGCAACTGAAAATAGTAGCCTAGACCACCTGCAGTGGCCTTGTTCTGAAGCATATGGTTTTTGTGTGATGTGGGAGATTTCTCTAAGTCAGTGGAGCCAAAGGAAAAGGGAGAAAAATAAATTACAAAAAATTAATTATAATAAAATCTGCTGAGAATTGATACAGAGACAGGTGCAGGTATCTCCACAATGAAAAGCAATCCATTCTAGCTAACAACTCGTTGGTTGCATTTTTGTTGTGTCTAACTCACTAATTTCAATTGATGTGTATACCCATTTGCTTTATGCTGCCCATACTCCAAAAGGAAATGAGCATGAGGCCTCTGTGTGCCAAGTACAATGAGTTTGAAACCAGATGCCCATATGGTAGAAGGAGAAAATTAACTCCCAAAGTTGTCCTCTTTACACCACATACACGCTGTAGCACATACCCTGTCCCCCAAAGTAAATGCATAATTGTAAACAAGAAAAGAACAAATGGGACAAACAGGAAACATAATAAGATGAACCTGAATACATTACTAATTGTATTAGATATAAATGCTGTAAATACCAAAGCAGAAAGACAGAGATTGTCAGATTGGAGGAAATAGAAGCTGTCTGTGACAGTATGAGGAAATATGCTTTAAATATAAAGCTGTAGTTAAAAGTAAAAGATGACAAAAAGAAAAGTAATTCTGTATATTTCCTTTTCTTCTTGGTTTCAGTTCTCCTTTTCTGTTTTTTCAGCCATGCAGTGTGAAAGGGGTAAAAGCACTCTAAATCAAATCTGGGCTCTATGTCTTGTTATGAACTGATCTACTTATTAACAAAGCTAATGAAAAATAGACTCAACATCTGTGGTTTTTGAACCACCTCAGCAGATATAATTTTTCTTCTAGGGAAACAAAAAGCCAAGATTTATATAGGTTTGCTTTGTTTTAAATTTAAATAAAACATTTTAATGATGAAATGAAATCCCTCTGGAGCTAGGGGATTGGCTCAGAAGTTAAGAACATGTAGTGCTCTTGCAGAGGACCCTTGTTCAGTCCCCAGCGTCACATTAGTAGCTTACTGCCACCTGTAATTCCAGACCCAGGAAATCTAATGCCCTCTTTTGGCCTCTGAGGTCACCAGTGCTCACATCCACATGCCCACACACAGACATACATAATTTTCTAAATTAAAGAAATAATTTAGTATGCCCTTATAAACACAACAAAGAAACTTAAATTCTCTAATATCATGCCACTGATAAAGAAATGCTTCAATTATTTCAGATAATTCCCTGTTACAAAAACTGAGCTACATTTTATTTAAAGAAAAAAAAAACAGGGAGGGAATACTGTTTATAGTGATACTCTGTATTGAATACTCTATATTGATACTCTATATATAGAATTGATACTCTATATTGATTCTACTTTGCACAACATTATGTGTATCTTTTCACATCGATGGAATGTCTACAAAATCTAATGACCACAGTCCTCCTCCTGCCCCCACTACATTACACCACAGATATTCACAGTAATAACTATAGCTAGGTTAACACTGACTCTGTGTTAGACATTGATAAGAGCTTTTCATGTATTATCTGTTACCTTTTCATATTCCTTGCTGTGACCATATACCTTTGAATCACCAGTAGGCTAAGTTGAAAATTTTCACATAAAGTTGGGGTTTGTTTTGGGTTTTTTTTTTTATTGATTTGATGTATACATACTTCCCCTGTATATTTTGTATCTTTCTGCTCTTATTTTAGAGGCCCATTCAATGCCATATCCTACCTGTTGAATGTGCCTAGGACAGTGTGCAACCACAACAAAATAGAGTTTTACACATTGATTCAATGCTGGCCGCACTCTGTGGTGAATGATGTGAGTCCTTCTACACTATGCTCTTATGACTGCCAATCCTTCACTGTAGGTCAATAAGTCATGCCCATGTTTTTACTTGTTCAACAGTGATGACTATCCTTGTATGCACATCTGTCTACTACATCATGAACATCTGATGTCTTACCTGATTGCAGATGTTCTCTGGAAACTAAAGTATATTCTTGGTGTACAGCATGAAATCATTCAGCTGTAGATGGGAGTAAGCTTCTGTTATTTGAAAGTTGATAACCATGTCTCTCATTACAACTAGACACTAAGTTACATCTCACTGCAGAGGTAGCATGCATGCCACAAAAATCAGTGG
>CABHPP010000406.1:0-15000 GCA_902168425.1 Peromyscus attwateri | reverse complement strand
ATGTGACATCAGTGACACTCCCTGGGCTACTTTGGTGAACATTGCAGTAGCTTCCAGTGTTCTGTAGTTTTGACCCAGAAGCCCATTCCCATTTGATTCAGGCAAGCCCATCTTACGTCTTGACTCTGTCCGAGCCTGGAAGCATCAGCCTTCTTCAGAGATTTCTCGGACCCTGAAGGTTGTAGGATAATCAGAAAGAAGCTTCCTGTCTCCCAAACATCTCCTAAGTCATGTTAACAGCCCTATTTTCTACCAGTATGACACATGGACAGCATGAAGTCATTAAGAAGTACCACAAAGCATACCCAGTTGTCCATCTGACCCACTCACCTGCCAGAGCCAGCCAGGAACTCGCACCCCTGGCTGGCTGGCTCTTCTCACTCCCTGTCCTCTGTTTGTCTCTGCTCAGGTGAACTAGCAAGAAAAGGGAACTGGGAGACTCACAACTTGTCTAGGTAAGATGTAGGGAAAAGATAATCTACACACTGAAAGACCTAAGGCAGTGGTTCTGACTCTGTGGGCTGCAACCCCTTTGGGGGTTGCATAACAGATATTTACATTACTATTCATAACAGTAGCAAAATTGCAGTTATGAAGTAGCAATGAAATAATTTTATGGTTGGGGGGGTGTCACCATAACATGAGGAACTCTATTAAAGGTCACAGCATTAGGAAGGTTGAGAACCACTGGGCTAAGGTCTCATCCTGCTTCTGCCATCAACAGTCAGAAAAAGAATGTTTGTTTTATTCCACCTGTGTTGCCCTTGGTGTTCTTAGCTATCCAAAATAGAACAAGGCACATAATCTTGAAGATTCCCTAAGCACAATGCTTTAGCATTTAAAATCCTTGCATAGATGGCCAGGTTAGTAATGTGCTTGTCACATAACCATGAAGACTCAACTCCAATAACCAGAAGCCATGTGTCTTAGTTACTTTTGTATGGCAGTGAAGAGACACCATGACCAAAGCAACTTATAAAATAAATCATTTAATTGGGCACTTGCTTACAGTTTCATAGGGTTGGTCCATGAACATCATAGAGAGAATGTGGCAGCAGGCAGGCAGCCATGGTGCTGGATCAGTAGTTGAGGCAACAACCACAAGTCAGAGATAACTGGGAATGGTGTGGGCTTTTGAAACCTCAAAGCCAATGGCATGCCTCCTTCAACAAGGCCACACCTCCTAATCCTTCCCAAACAGTTCCACCAACGGGGGACTAAGCATTCAAACATATGAGCCGAAGGGGCCTATTCTCATTCAGACCACCACACCATGTTTTGTTTCTTTTTAAAGTGACAAATACATCTGTAATCCCAGTGCTAGGAAGGTAGAGTCAAGAGGGAGGATCCCTGGGGTCCTGGGGTTCCGTCACTAGACAGCGTAGCTGAATCGGAGAGCTTCAGGTTCTGTGAGGGTCCCTGCCTCAAAACAATGAGATGGAGCACAATCTAGGAAGACAACCAATGTGGTCTTCTAGTGGACTGCTAGACTCCACATGCACAGACATACATGTCAACATGTATGTGTACACCTATGCACTCATGCTCATGCAAATGAACTTGTACACATATATACTCACAGATCCTACAAGGTATGATGTGTTTACTGTGTGCCAACTTCACTTGAGTGACAGTATCTCATTCTACTCCAGCCTGACCTATTGAGCGTGTCTCTGTTAGACGTGTAAGAAAACTCAAGTGAAGATCTTGGAAGGGAGGTACTGTGGTTTCCCTTGTGTGCCACAATAGAGCAAGAACTTTGAACTCTTTGTCCCAGCAGCATTTGATCTTAAAAGGAAGTCACACCCACCTCAGGAAACCCTCCGAAGACACCTCTAAATGTCCTTTCTAGAACCTTCTCTGTTCCTGTCCATCAGTGTTCCACACCCAGTCCTACAGGGTTGATGGCAAGCGTCCACACAACACAAAGAACACAGGGTTTTATCTGGACAGCGCATTGTGCAAGCAAGGCTCTACGGAGTCCAGGCGTCTGTGACTCACCCATCAGCTCTGGAATCTCTTTCAGCATTTACTGATCTCCTGACAGGAATAGGCAATGGCTTCACAGAAAATGCAAAGCTCTGAACCTTTGCCAGACTCCCAAACCCAAGTGAAGCCCGACTCTTTGCACTGAGAATGGGCAATAACTTTGCTCTTCTGGCTCCTGAAAAGTCGAAAATGTCTCTCTTTCCATTCCTCTAAGCTGAATGAATGATGAATCCAAGTCAGCCAAACGTGGGCCTACTGAGGAAGGGCTGCTGGAGACAGATTTCTGATCTCATAGCCTTGAGATTTTTATCTAGCATGGCTAAGCCTGAGACAGTCCATTTAGTGAAAAGGCAGGAAGGGAAATCTGATAAAAAAAAAAAAAAACTCTTCCATTACTGCTAAGGCAGAGGTTTGGGGAGGCAGAGTGATAGGGAGGAAGGAGGGTGAGTATATGCACTGGTTTTAGTGGGAGACTGGCTGGCCTCTCCACTCCTCCCCTTATTAACTGGGTGACCAGAGGCAGTTTGCTTAGCTGCTCTGAGCCCTAGTTTCTTCATCCACAAATGAGGATTATATTATTTATCACCTAGGCTCATTGTGAGGACTAAGTGAGTTAATTAGGAATATATCTGGGCACACACAGTGAGGACCTGATATGTTGGCCATCCCCACATTCCAGAAGTTTGGGGAATTCATAGTCAAAAGAGACTTACAAAATTGAGTTCAGACATCGGATATTATAGCTTAAAGGTGAGACCCAGGAAATTAAAATCTAAAATCATATAATTAGATAATGAATGAATTTCATTCTAGTCCATTCTGTATGTAGCCACTTGGGCACTGTGTAAATCTGGCATTCAAAGATGCACTTACATACCCACCAATCAGAACAAAGTATAGATACAAAGAGTCCTGCATCTACATAAGACCCTGTCAAGAACTGCTAAGGACTTGACTCAGGAGATGGCTCAATCATTAAGGTGCTTGCCTGCTAAGCATAAAAATCTGAGTTATTTCCACAGCACCCATGAAAAAGCCAGGTGCAGTGGTACACACATGGGATCCCAGCACTGGGAGAGAGAGAGACAAGAGGATCCCAAGGGTTCCCTGGGCAGACAGACCAGCCTGTCTCAAAAAATAAAGGTCAATAGTGACTATGGAACAAGAGGTGAGGCCTCTACCTGTATGTACACACATGCACATGCACATATGTACGTGTACACACACATACACACACACACACACACACACACACACACACACACTCACAGAATTATGAAGAGTGTTTTTTTAAAGCCTCAGGCATCAACAACAGGCATTAGGGACTTGGTGTGTGTAGTGCTTGTTCTGGTTGGTTTTACTAACACAGATGAAGAGTCACCTGAGAACAAAGTCATAAGTAGAAGACTTCCCAGGTCTACTTTGGCCTGTGAGCATGTCTGTGGGCAATTTCCTTAATTGCTAACTAATGTAGGAGGGTCCATCTCACTGTGAGCTGTACTATCCCTAGATAGGTGGGTAGAGAAATAGCCCAGTGGTTACATGGTTGCTCTTTCAAGACCTGGGCTCAATTCCCAGCACCCACATGGTGGCTAACAACCATCTATGGTTCCAGATCCAGAGGATCCAGTGCCCTCTTCTGGCCTCTACAGGCACCAATCACACACAAGGCACACAGACTTAAATGCAGGCAAAATGCCCATAGCCATAAAATAAAAATCAATCTTTTGAAAGAGAGAGAGATAGAAAGACTCAAAGAGCTCTCTGTGTCCCTAGGGGTGATTCTTAGCCTCTGGTCCACCCGTCTTCCCATCACACATCTCCCACGGCAACTGCAATTCAGCAGCCTGCCGGATAAGTCATCCTCTAGACTGAAGTTGTAGACTAAGGCCTTCATCTTCCTCCTAAGGGAGAGCCGCAAGCATCCTGCAGGGCACCATGCCCACGGCTCAGAATTCTTAGGGTCCTCTTCAGATGGACCATTTGGACCTTTACTACCATCTGCTCTGTGGACTGAAGTCTGGAAAGAACAAGAGCTTTGGTGCTGACATCTGGCCCTCCTCCCCCAGAGACCTCTACTAGAAGTTGGTTTTGCTTTTCTATCTATAAACTGCTTGGTCTTAGGGTATATGAAGGTCTTTTCAGCTCACTATGGCTTCCTTCAGCTACCACACCACCTAATGCAAAATTGTTATTTTCTTTTCAGTACTAAACCACAGAAATCTATTGCTTCCAAATTATTTTGCAAATAAATTAGTTACTTGGCTAAGTGTTGTGGTCCACACCTTTAATCCCAACACTTGGGAGGCAGAGGCAGGTGGATTTTTGTGAATTAGAGTCCAGATTGGTCCAGTTATTTCCAAGCTATTCAGGGCTAAATAGTGAGACCCTGTCTCAAAACAATTGCAGTTAATTAATTCTAACTGATAAAAATGATGTATGGTCTATATTATAAAGTTTTAAAATATGTACATATAATAGAATGATTGAAGTAAGCCAATTAACATGTAGAATCTTATATATTTTTGCAGTGAACATAATTAAAATCTACTGTCAGCCATTTCCCGGAATATAACACATCACTGTTAACTATAATCATCATGTTGCAGAATGGTTCTCTTCAAGTTATTAGATGTTGGGTCCTTTGGTCAACATCATCTGTGCACACACACACACACACACACACACACACACACACACACGGGAAGGCATGGAGAGAACATACTTTCTTGTTTACAACAGGACCATAACTATAACTGTAACAACTCTCTAGAGTCACAGACTTATGGAATGACTCTCTCTCTCTCTCTCTCTCTCTCTCTCTCTCCCTCACTATATATATATATATATATATAGATATAGATATAGATATATATATATGTATGTGTGTGTGTTTTTTTTGTGTGTGTGTACATATGTACACAGAACTGTAACTAGAGATTTAGAAATACTCAAAAAGGGGTGACATTTAGCAAAGGCAAAGAAAAAAAACAGGAAAAATAAAGAAATTTTTATCAATCAAATTTTGATCAATAGTCAAAATAATGATTTAAAAAGTTGACCTCATTGATAAATATTGCACATAGCATACAACAACTGCATAATATTTACCATTAAATACAGTTTAAAAATTAACAGTTTATTCTGTATTAAAATAAAATTGTGAACCACAATAAATTTCACATTAATATCATTCAGAGTTAGTCAAAGAAAAGAAATAATTAATATATAGATGAAATAAAAAATGAATATAATGGAAGTAGGACACAGATCATAACAACAAACCCAAATTTTATTATTTAAGAAGTTGTTAAAGTCTTAAAGCATTTTAAAGCTTATAAGACTGTTAGAATTTATAAAAAGAAAGAAAGAGTTGGGGTTTTTTTTTTTCTTTTTGCCGGGTGGTGGTGGCGCATGCCTTTAATCCTAGCACTTGGGAGGCAGAGGCAGGCAGATCCCTATAACTTTGAGGATAGCCTGGTCTACAAAGCAAGTGCCAGGAAAGCCAGAGTTGTTAGACAGAGAAACCTTGTCTCAAAAAAAAAAAAAGGAGAAAGAGATTTTTCAAGACTTGTTTTTAAAATTTTCAATTATGTATATGTGAAGTGTCTGTATATGGGTACTGGCACTCACGAGGCCCAAGGAGGATGTGAGAACTCTTGGAGCTGGAGTTATAGGTGGTTGCAGGCCACCTAATGTTGGTGCTGAAAACTGAATTTGGGTCATCTATAAGAAAGAGTATTGAGTGCTTTGAACTGCTGAGAGATTTCTTCAGGCTCCCAGTGACATTATTTATAAAAATAGAAAAATAGTACTGTCTTAGTCAGAGTTCTATTGCTATAAGGAGACACCATGACCATGGCAACTTTTATAAAAGAAAGTATTTAATTGGGATATGCTTACCGTTTCAGAGGTTTAGTCCATCATGCATTATCTGCATGGGGCAGAGAAACATGGCAGTATGCAGGCAGACATGGTGATGGAGAGGAAGCTGAGATTTCTAGTCTGGATCTGCAGACAGCAGGAAGAGAGAGAGACACTGGACCTGGCTTGAGCATTTGAAACCCCAAAGCCCACATCCAGTGACACACTTCCTCTAACAATGTCACACACCCCCAATAAGGACACACCCCCTAATCCCCATCAAGTAGCTCCACTCTCTAAGGACCACACATTTAAATATATGAGCCTATGGGGGCTATTCCTATTCAAACCACCACAGGTAGTAAAATTCATATAAAATCACACACATAGAGAGAAAATCTTGAATACAATAGCAATAATACTTTTAAAATAAAAGGTTGGGAGTATCCCCTTTTCTGATTTAAAATTATATGGTACTTTCATAAAAAAATAAAATAGAAACATAAATGCACAGAATAGAACAGAGAGCCTAAAAACAAATCTGAACCCACATGGTGAACTACTGTTTATAAGGGGCCCCAAAGAGATTTCACATAGGAAAAAACCAGGCCGATAAGAAGGGCTGGGAAAACTGGATACTCACACACAAAGAAAGTAACTGCATTTATATTCAGGGGAAAAATCAAAATGGATTAAAAGGCAGAAATATAAGACTTAAACCCATAAGACTTCCATGAAAGAACATGGTAGAAGTTCCATGACATTGGCCTTGAAAACTTGGGGGGGGGGGGGGGGGGAGTGAGGGAGAGAAAAGCCAAAATCTCAGTCAACAAAAGCAAAACTAAGAAAATGGGACCATAGCATACTAAGAAGATGCTGTACAGCAAAAGAAACACCACCGAGAAAAGATGACACACAGATTTGTTGAAAATACATGTAAAGTACATATCGCAGGAGGGGTTAATTACCCACATTTTATAAGAAAATCTTACAATTTGACAGCAAAAAAAAAAATTAAAAATCAAAATTTACCTGATCAAAAAGGGGTCAAAATAGAGACTAGATGAGAGAGTGTTCAACATCACTAATCATCAAGCATGTAGAAACCATCCTGAGATGATGTAATAGCCATTAGAATGGCTATTATAACAACTACAAGCACGTAAATACATTGATGGATACTTAAAGAAGAGAGCAGAAATATAGATTTGTGCATCCATCAAGGGAAATAGTACAAGTGTTCCTAAAGAAAACAGAAATGCAATGGCCACATGATGCAGACATCCTCCTCTTTATAAAGAACCCAATACTCAACTTCTCTGCAATATCATTTGCAATAGCTAAGATGTAAACACAGCCTGAACATTCATCCAGAGACAAACAGGTATGGGAAATGTGGCACAGGTATATATATTCAACCTTATTGTATTATTCAACCTTAAACACGAAGGATATCTTGCAATCTTTCACAATTTAGAAGACATTTTGCTATGTGAAATAAGCCAGAGATAGAAAGAAAATATTGCATGAACTTAGACATAGGTGAAGTCTAAAGAAGAAACAAAAAAGGGACATATCTTCAGAGAGGGGTGAGGAATATTGCAATATTGCACAGTCATAGTGTGCTTGCCCTAAAGAGGGCATTTATACCAACCCCTCTAAGGCTTAGGGAACATCTCAGAATAGGGAGGTAGGGAGAATGTAAGAGTCAGGACATAAAGAGAAGCACTGTGAAATGCTCTTCTGGACATGACATTGCCAACACATTCAAGATCTAATGGTAGCAGCTGCTGTTGACTATGGACCTATACAAGACTGGCCTTGCCAACTGTCAATCATGGATTGGCCCAATTCCTCCCTGATGAACTACTGGCTATCAGAAAATTCTAGGGTAAGGGCAGATACTGTCTTCAGTTGTGTACCCACTTACAAACCCACCATGCTCCAATGGAGAATTCCAAATCCCTAGCTACCTGGATGACCCCAGTTAAACTCCGTGGGTCACAAAACAAAAAACAGACATGAATGTGGGAGAGGGGATTGGAGGGATGACAGAGAATGGATGAGTGGGAGGGGGATAAGAGAGTGGGTGACAATAATCAGAATATCTTGTATAGATGTATGAAATTGTCAAAGAATGAATTTCATAAAAGATACAAAAAACAAAAAAGACTGCCTTAACCTTGCTACCAAGCCCAACAAGGGCAACTCCAGAGAAGGAAATCCCATGGCATCTCATTCATAAACATTGATGCACTGAGCAAAAGTTCTGAAGAAAATCAGCCAACCAAATCTAGAAATCTATCGAAACCAGAACACATCGTGACTGAGTAAAATTGCTTTCATCAAGGCAAAACTGATTTACATGAAAGAAAGCATCAACTTTATGTAATCACAGATTAAGGGAGGTAAACATATGCTTGTCCTTACAGTGGAAGAAGAGGCAGCATTCTATGGGACTCAACATTTACCCACGAATGAAGACATTAGCCAGACATTAGGAGCCCTGGTGAATTATTGATACCATAGCCAAGTCTGATGGTGGCTGACTGGCATACGTTGGCTTCACCTAGGCTTGCTCTCAAGTTCTAGGTCAGATTTAAGACTGTACATATTAGGACTGCTAGGCTATTCTAGGCATGTTCTCCTGGAGGCCGCAGAAGCAACAGAAAAGACAGCAGAAACTTGATGCATTGCCGATAGCCAAAGCTTGGACCTGGCATATAGTTGTTCCATGGCCATCATATATCATTGAGTGTTGTCTCCAACCAAACTCAATGTTGATGAGGTGGGGGAAGCTTGGCATGTCAAGAGAGAAGGATTGCAGTGTCATGGGACAAAAGGCATGGTTACAGAACAGGTGAGAAGTTAGGGGTGAAATACAACTTATCCATTAGAGACTGAAAGGAACTCACTGTAAATGACTCAGGGGATGATGAAAAACCTGCAAAGGCCTACAGCAAATAACATGAAAAATGTGACATGATACTAGAATGGCTTATGCTTGTGGTTCAGGAGAAAATAAAGGTGTCTCTACTGCCACTCAGGTTTTAAATTAACTTATTTTAAATGTACATTTAAGTATCTAAAAATAGAACATTCCCAAACTGGGGTTTTTAGTTCATTAAATCTCTTAGTTAAAACACAAGGCATTGTGACATTTTGTACATACATCTATTACTTTGCTCATTAGCTCTCCACTCCCCTTCCCTGCCTCCTCAACCTCTACTCCCCTCCACGGCTTCCTTTACCTCCCTACTCTCTTCCGGACTCCTCTATCACTCTACTCCCCCATCCCCTTTCCCTCTCTTATCCCCTCCCTTCCCTCCTCCAGCTCTCTACTGCCCTCCCTTGCCTCCTCTACTTCTCCCTCCCCTCCCCTGCCTCCTCTTTTCCCTTTCCTGCTGGCCTCTTTTCTCCCTATACACAATCTTGCCTTCTGCTTTCATGCCACATACATCCAGATTGTTACCCTCATTGTTAGTACTTTTGTTTAATTTTGATTAGACATCAGAAATCTTAGTTAATCCTGTAAGAAAGCAGAAACAAAAGCACAGCAATGGGTAAAAAGGAAATAAAGATTTTAAGATCTTATATTTGAAAGCCCCAAAGAATAAACAGAGGTGTTATTTGAATAAACATGAAATTATAGTAAATTTACTAAGAAAAGTCAATATACAAAAATCATATGTGAACAGTCTGCATATTAAGAACAAATAAATTCCTAAAATATACCTAATGTATACATTGAGAAATGGTCAAGACCTTTCAGAGAAAAAAAATCTAAAACTTTATTGATTTCAAAGACATAAATAGAAGGAGTATACGGTCTTAGTGGACTGGGACACTTTGTGTGTCAAACACATAATTTCCCCCCAATTAGTCTATACAGTCCATGTATCCCAAATAAAATCAAACATGATTTCAGGTTCAATTTGAAAGTTAGGGAGCCATGGAGATATCTGAGTTGATAAAGCATTTGTCTTGCAAGCATGAGGACCTGAGCTTGGTCCCCAATTCCAGGTGTGGTAGAGTAGACTTATAACCCTAAGGCTGGGGAGACAGAAACAGAAGAATCCCTGGGACTCAGTGGACAGGCAGCCTAATCTACTTGGTGAGCTCCAGGCCGGTGAGAGGGCCTGCTTATTTGTTTGTTTGTTTGAAGGTAGATGGCATCAGAGGAAATGGCAGAGGCTGTCCCCCTGTCTACATACCCACATGGTTTAGTATCAAAGTGTATGGAGCTGGGACCTGGCTAGCTGCCTGGAGGAAGAGGGCCCTGATGAGTCAGAGTAGCTGATCTTCCTAACTATGCTCACCTAGAGGTCCATTAACAGTTCTATAATTAGCACTAAACAGCTCTATCATCCATATGGAATTGCTCTGTAACAGATCAACAGCTCTTATAATCCACATGAAATTACTCTATAATCAGCACTAGACAGCTTTATAATCCATATGGAATTGCTCTATAACAGCACTGAGCAGTTCTGTAATCTATGTGGAATTGCTCTATAAACAGCTCTATCATCCATATAGAATTGCTCTATAATAGCTCTAAACAACTCTAATATCCATATGGATTTGTTCTGTAACAGCTCTAAACAGCTCTGTCATCCATATGAAATTGCTCTGTAATCATCTCTAAACAGCTCTATAACCCATATGGAATTGCTCTATAACAACTCTAAACAGCTCTATCATCCATGTGGAATTGCTCTTTAATAGCTCTGTAATCCATATGGAATAGAGGCATCAGGCTCCTCATTGTTAAGGTGAAATGGGGCAGTGTAGAGAACAGAGTTGAGAATAAATTTCCAGAGACTGTTCACAACAAATTGTTCAGAGTCATGACTCATTTCAGTTGGAGTCTGAAGGATGATTTAAGATAAGAAAGACATAATTCATTTAAGTCTGAGGTTATAGTTGGGATAGGGATGTCAGAATAGGCCAGGGTATTTGAGTTATCAGAGACAGTTTTATAACTGCTCTTGGATGGGCATTGGGCGATGAACACTACGGGAGTAATGTTAGATAGCTTTCCATTTGAACTTGACTCTTAACTAGGAGTTGGGCTTTTGTGAGGGAAGACTCAAAGGTTTATTTTGCTAACTCACTGATTCTCAACTTTGATTGACACTGAAAACACATAGCAGGGTTTCAAGATGCTAATGGTCTATGGCTACTGAACCCACCAGCCTAGATGCCCATCAATGAGCTAGACTGTGAAAACACAGTGTAATTTTTGCCTAGATGCCCATCAATGAGTGACTAGATTGTGAAAACATGATATGGATATACAGTGTAATTTTATTCATCTGTAAAGAAAAATGAAATTATGAAATCTGCAGGAAAATGGATGGATCTGGAACTTACTATGTTAATCAAAGTCATCCAGGATCAGAAAGACAAATACCACATATTCTCTCTCATAGATGGTTATCAGCTTTTAAATACATATGTATTTTTACACGTGAATATATGTGTGGGTCTAGATCATGAAACTCAAAAGAGGACCATAAGAGAGGGAAAGAAACACCAGGGAAGGTAACAGCAGTGGTGGTGATGGGGCATAAGAACACATTAGGCATGAGAACAGGAGGTTACCAGAGGTAGAAGGAGAAAAGATGGGATGGAGAAATGGGAGAGGAGAAAGGAGGGAGGATCAACAAAAACAAACTTTACTTAAAAATGGCATTGGGAAACTACTCTATATGATAATTGCAAAATAAAATAACAGATCTTGATCCCCAAGCCATGCAAGGTCAACCAATCAGAAGCCTTGCAGTTGAGACTGGGAGCATGGGGAGATTCTAAGGTTTTTCCATGTGACTATAAAGTGGCGAGTGTCCATTGCAGTATCAGAGGATCAGGCCAGTCCCAGTGCTAGAGTCCTCTCTAAGTAATTAAACCAGGATATGTGAGGATGGAGCCTACATGTTCTTCAATGCTCCTTGTTCTCCAGAGAACCAACTGTAGCCTGGGAACCTCTGATTTTAGGCATTTCTGCCTGACATCAGCCAACACCACCAATGCCTGCTGGAGTTTCCTATAATAGGGATTTAATTCCAAGACAGCTAAGTGGCTCTTTGATTGATAAATGACAAATTCTAACCAATAAAAAACTATGCAGTATTATTGAATATCTACAGAGAAAAAAAAACACTTTAGGTCTTTAGGTGGGGAGGGGGAAGCTCCATAAACATACATATTCCAGTTTTTGGTTAATGGTGGGTGGTCCCAGTACCACCAAATTCTTCAAAAGTTCCTTACTACAGCAAGGAAAGTTGGTGAGGATGCAAGGCATGTCTCTAACTTTTCTGCAGACCCTCAAATACAGCCCAGTCATATGAACCGTATAACACCTCTCCTGTTCTCACAGCTTGGGAAAGAGGAGAGGGCAAGGTGGTGATAGCAGGAGGCAACATCACACCAAATATTATAATAGTCCTGCCAGCCCCACCGTACCTGAGAAGTGGAGTTCACACTCACAAGAGCGTGTAGCAAGTTCTGCGCCTTTGGCACCTCCTTGGCAGGCATGTAACTCCTAAATGACTTAGCAAAATCTGGATCTCAGCAGGCCAGGGCGCACTTCCGTAGCTGGAAATGGGTAAGAGTCATCTGAGGACCCCATGAACATTGTGGTCTTGAGTGGTCTTTCCTTGTCTATCCTCTGAACATGCAAATCACTGCATGAGGAAGGAAAACTAAAGCCCCGACTATATATGTAGCAAGGACCTCAGTGGACAAAGACTTTGTCTGAAATACATCCTCATGCTTCCGTTTTAGGAAGTTAATTTTATAGATTATGTCTCATGCTTCATAGATATAATCATTCTGTTCCCAGAAAGGTAAAGCGGTTGTTTAGGGTCATATACCACCAAGGCCAGAGCTGAGATTTGCACTGGAATCTTCCTTCTCAATCCATGCTTTCCCATCTAGGGTAACTGGAGCCCTTGACATTGCTATGGTGCCTTATGATCTACAAAACACACTCTCCATTACTACTGGAGAAAGAGTAAATAGAATTAAAAAAAAAATGCCAAGCACACAGCAGGCACATACTACAGGAACACACTTCCACCCCCTTTTATCTGTAGACTGTTTCCTAACCCTGAAGCAAGTCATAAAACCTGAACAACAGGGCCTGATGGCATCATGACTGGCCCCCACATTGGGGCCGCCATCACAGTTCCTTTGATCAAAATGCCAGAACACAGGACTGTGTAGTAGATACACCTTGAGCTTCAACGGGTCAAAGAGAGCATGATGAATAATTGTGTGTATCAGAAAGTGCCATATCCTCTAATCAGTAAGGGAAGTCAGAGAGCCGTGGCCAGTCACCTCTGGTCAAGTTCCCCCAATGGTGCTCACGTTTCCTTTCTATTGTAGATTGCTGCAGGGTTTAGGCTCCTGTGATGTTAGTTTGTCTAGAGACTCAGATATAGTTGTATCCTCCCAGTAATAATTGTATCAGTTACTTTTTATGTTGCTGTGACAGAATATCTAACAGCCAGGAATTTAAGGGAAGAAGTGTTTATTCTGGCTTACAGTTCAAAGGGATACAGTCCATCACGCTGGGGAAGTCATGGTGGCAAGAATGGGAGGCCACCTAGTCACTGCACTGCAGTCAAAGAGCAGAGGAGGGCTAGGTTATAAAGCCTGGAGGCCCACCCCCAATGACCTGACTCCCCTAGGAAGGAAGGTTCCACCTCCTAAAGGTTCCACAGCCTTCCCAAACAGCATCGCCAGCTGGGGACCAAGTGTTCAAACACATGACCCCCCAAAAGGACGTTTCACACTCAAAGTGCAACATCCCTTTTCCTCCTTCTCTAGTCTCCCTCCCCTTCCCTGAGAGTGTTGTACACACAAGTGCAACGGCAAAAGGCAATGGGATGGACAGTTTATGAATAGCTGCAGGATAGCCTAACTCCTGGACCTAAATGCTGATTTTTCAAAGCCTTACTGAGGCTGTGGCTTCAGCTCAAGGCTAAAACAGATAGCCACCCCTTTTCTGTCCCTATGCCTATCTCCTCAGATCTAAACTGTGGGGCCACTGAGCATCCTACGAGCCTATAAATAAGGAGAAAGAAGGCAAATATGGGACCACTCACTCAGCAAGGCATATATGGAGACAAAGGAAAGAGAGCCAACTTACGTGGGACCGGGTACTGTCTGACCTCAGCAAATCAACTACTGGGAGGAGGGGCATGCTAGAGCAAAAAGGAACTCTGCCTTCACCATTTAAAGCACTGCAGCCTGTCAATCATGGTCCAAGAAATGTTCTGTACCATGGTATGACGTGGAAGGAAAGCAGAATCTCAGTGGGGGCCAAGGGGAGGATGACGTCCACCAGTTGGGAGGGTGGGCAGGAGTGACCTTACCATATAAAACACTTGGGTTCAGTTTTTCCTTTCCTTTCTTTCTTTTGTCCTAAACTACTATATTTACAGATTCCGTAAGACTTAAGTTCTGATAAAAAAAAACAAACCAATGAAAAACCCACCCCTTATGGTATTTAGTCTTTATTGCCAACATGGTTAGGTTTAGACTCCCTATAGAAATGCATGCTGGCCTCATGCACCTGCTGCCATGCTGTCCCCACCATGATGGACTGTCCCCTCAAACTGTGAACCAGAGTAAACCCTTTCTTCCCAAGATGGCTTCTTGTAAGGCCTTTGGTCCCAGGAATGAGAAACATGACTGATAGGTCTGTCAACAGAATCATGGTCCTTTGACCAACACACTGAGAGGCAACTGGCCACAGAGCAGTCACTCTGCTCACTCTGTCTTTCCTTTCTCACTTGCAGGAGGAGGTTATCCTTGGGTTTCTGGGCGTCCACATGGAGAAGGCTGCTCTCATTCCTTCAAGCATGCTGAGCTCAAGGGCTGCTGTTGACCAGCACTAAGGGGAGGCTGTGCAGGACCTTCTCAGAAGAGCTAACCTGCTCTTCCATCAGCCACCTTCAGGAAGCAGGACTCAGAGCCCTCTTAGGAGATTTTTTTTGTTTTTTGTTTTTTGTTTGTTTTTTTTTTGACTTTATTTATTTTTTAAATTACACTCATGATATTCATTAATTACACTCATGATATTAATCACATTTGTGGTATTCATAGATTACATTCACAGTATTCATTCAATTATAT
>CABHPP010000405.1:0-49899 GCA_902168425.1 Peromyscus attwateri | reverse complement strand
AATTTGGGAGTAGCTTCTCTTACTACTTCCTGCTGGAGGGGGGCGCTGTATCTTATGGGGACACAAAGAAAATTTTAGAATTATGGAGTAGTCCGTGAGAGTGTATCGTCTGAGCCAGTTGCCTTGAAACGGTTCTGGATGTTGGATCATCTGAGCCATGGTGTCATTGGAGACCTTTCAGGTGGTCTTGGCTGGTCAAACCTGATGTTTCTTAATCTGGAACAAATCCATAGCTTCCGGCTTTCTGTGGAAACAAAATCAGAGCTTCCTTTCCAAAGCAACATATCCTTACATCCAAATTTTGAAGTCAAGATATCTTTAAAATATACATATTGGTTTAACTCAGCTTCCTTTACAATCAAATATCTCTCTGCAGTTAAGAATCCTAAAGACAACACAATGCAGATTCTCTGTGTGATATCCATCTTTATGTGGCTTATATTTTATACTACCTTTACTGTCTCTTTAAAGACTTTATTTTTCAAAACTATCTATTTCTTTATATAACTGTATATATCACCTTTTTTGTCTCTTTCAAGCCTACGTATTTTTTTTTACACACATTTCAAAATTAAAGTCTTGTTCCATCTGAATCTGTCTTATTGTGAACCTGTTACTTTAAACTGCAGCATTCTAAGACTGAAACGGTGCTGTGGCTGCTGGCTCCGCTCACCTCAGCTTCCCAACATGGCGGTGATACGTTTACCATCAGCTCTGGGAGCTATTGTGGGTCTATGCTTCTATCAAAGCAGCGTGTAGCCCAGAAATCTCTTTTTTTTTTTGTTTTGTACTAGCAAAGGCTAAATCCACCACGCAGCTTAATGTGCCACTTGCAGATGCCTCATTCCCGCCATACTGCTGGCCAAACACGCACGCTAGGAACCCGCCATACAGTAGCTCAAGCCCGCAGGCTGTGGCTAACTTGAGAAAGACAACTAGGAAGCTGTTTTAGCTCTGTTTTAGAATCTTTTCTCAGGTTTTAGGTGGAAATTCCTGCCCCACGTTCTGGCGCCATATGTAGATGTAACCAATTGTCTTATAAATAAGAAACACAGAACCAACGCAAAGAAGAAAGCCAAGAGGTCAGAGCTAAGAGCTAAAACCTTACCCTTCCTCCTGCAGTGGTCCTACCTCTCCGAAGGAGAGGTACTTCCTGTGTTAAAGTCTTTATATAGTCTCTGTTCTGCTTTCTCATTGGTTGTAAACCCAACCACACGACTGCCTCATCACGGCCTGTCTGTATAGACCTCCAGGTTTTCTATGATTGGTATTGAGATTAAAGGCATGTGTATCCAATGCTGGCTGTATCCCTGAACACACAGAGACTTACCTAGCTCTGCCTACCAAGTGCTGTGATCACAAGCGTACACCACCACTGCCCTGCTTTCCTATGGCTTGCTAATAGCTTTGACTTCCAGGCAACTTTATTTATTAACATACAAACAACATTTTGGTACAAAAGAAAATATCACCATAGTAGGCAAATAACAGTGTCTGCCCCACTTAACAGAACTGGTTCATATCCCACTAGAGATTGTGTTAGGGTTGTAGTTTGTGCCAGCCCACTTAGGATCTTAATGATGTTTTCAGTTTTCTCAGACTCTGAAAGCTCTTAGATATGGAAAAGACATAACCCCATTTGTAGGTTTTTAAATTAAAAACAAATATTTATTTTTATTATATATATGTATGTATATATGTTATATATATATATATATATATATATATATGAGTGTTTTGCCTGTATGTATGTATACCATGAGTGTGCCTAGTACATGTGAAGGCCAAAAGAGGGCATCAGGAACCCTTAAAGTTAAAGATGGTTGTGAGCTGCCATGTGGGTGCTGAGAGCTGAACCCGCATCCTCTGCAAAAGCAGTAAGTGCTTTTAACTACCGAGCCATCTCTCTGACCCCCAAGTCCCCTCTCTGCACTTTTAAATGATTGTGCTATCTGCTCTGTGGGATACAGAGTGGAAGGCAGTGTGGCCACATCAGTGTGTTGGCAGTGTACTGGAGCCCAGTGCTGAGACTTTAAATACACTGTTTCAACAGTGGACTTAGCAGATCCTTAGAGAGTCGTTGGCATAATGAGACGGCATCAAGATGACGCCCGAAGAGCAAAACTAGCAAGTGCATGCTATCTGTAGAACATAATGAGCAGGTATAGTATTTATATACTGTAAATATTTGCCTGTGGTGAACTTCCAATAAGGAAGATGCTGATGCAGATTCTTAAACATTTTTCAAGATTTCCTTCAAACGTTATCTAAAATTATGTTCTCTCTTTCTGCAGTGTGTAGGTCTCTGACCTGAATCCTGTGGGATTTGGAGAATTAACATAGACATTATCCTATCCACGGAATGACCTAAATTCTTCACAGGCTAGAGAAGGATTTTAGCATTAATTATTTCTAGTATATTATAACTACACTTGACTTTTGAATATAAAATATTCCTCAGGAATATGAATCTCTGAAATGAACTTTCAGAGTAGATTCCCATGAATTTCCCTGGTTTTAAGTGCACTTAATGATTTTGGAACATCTTGACTATAATATCTTTCTATCTGATAAAAAATCAAATGGTTTTAGATGACTAGCTGTTTCTTAAAGACAAAATAATCACTAAGTAATACTGGAAATCTTAAGTATACAAGTTTTCTACTTTGACTCCTCTTTGATGCCTGCTGGGTTGGCTCTTCATTCACCCTTATACACAGTGGGTTCTGAAGTGTTTTTTCATAACTACCACCCATGTATACATTATTCTTATATGAATACTCTTACAGAGTCAGAATTCGCGTAGATGATGGTAGGATTGTGGACTCATGGTCTATAATGGGGTCCACTTTGTGGTTAAAATGACCTCTAATAATGTGTTGTTTGGAATTCTTTAAAAGCTTCTCTTACCTATGACGTTCAGTGCAAAGGGAAACACATCTCAAGGTCCCACTATTAATTTTTAGATTTTATGTTCTTTCTACAATGAGTATTATATAATAGAAGCTATCACTTTGCCATTTTTCTAAATGGGCACAGAAACCAAACCCAGACAAAAATGGGATTCAAGTTCAGCATGACTGAATAAACTTTGACGTGAAAAAGAGTTTCTTGCTGAGATAGGTTATATTAACTCAACAGCTTACTGAAGTAGGCTACAGGACTTCAAGATGCCAAGAGCCTTGAAAGACACAAATTAAAGGAAAATAAAGTTTTAACCAAAGTAAGCATAATCAGTGCATTACTTTTAAATTCATGTATCTCAACATAATGTGTTGACAGTAACAGAAATGGACATAAAAGCCATTTGATGTCATTGGTTAACTACACAGGATTTGTACATTTTGTGAGGTTAGCAGTAATACATATGAACCTTGCCAAGGGCTTAGGTTGTCCTCACATATCCTTATTTTTCTTGTCATGTGCATGATGACAATGTGAGGGTAGGTACTATGATTACAGTTCCTGAGATTATGAAGGAGAAACCAGAGCATGATACCATTCAGTGAATAACCCAAGTTTGCATGGCTAATTTTATGAGGCAAGGCACCTGCAGCCCTGCCCCGAAGCCTATGTTCACCAGTGTTCTATGCTACTCCTTGAAGAAATGTCACAGAGACTTTTGAGGCTATAATATCGGTGGTTATTTCTAAGATGATACGTCCACGGGGTGAGAGGCATGACAACCCCAGCCACTGACCATCATACGAAGTCCCTCCATAGGCCAGAATCATTTTGTAATGGTTTCTGAACTGATTTTCTCAATTCTAGCCAGACTGACCATTGCAGCAGGAAGGTCAGAATGGCCATTTAGACATGGGTGTTATCTGGAAAGACGAGATTGCTTCCTAAATTGATTGTTCCAGCAAATAAGGGCTTTCAAGTGGCTTTACAGCCTGCCTCTGAGTGCTGTTCACTGAGACATAGGAACTTTTCTTCTGCCTCTCTGTCTGAAGCACCGTTTGAACATACAGATCCCCAGCCTGGCTGCTTAGGAACCTGGGCACTGGAGATTCACTTTGTAAGAAGGTCTCCACCTGATTCTCTTACTTTTGGAGAGTTGGGAATCCCATTGACCAGCATGTCTTTCAACCCTGGCTGTGTTAGAGTCACCAGGGAGGTTCTCAGAAACAATATTATCTTGATCTTTCCCTCTGGATATTTTTTGTCTGGCATAACATGAGTATAGCAGAATTTTTAAAAACTTATCGACAAATTCCAGCATGCAGCTTAATTTGAGAATTCTCGCTTTAGAAAGAGTGACTCAGTGCATGTTCATACCACACAGCTGTGTTGGAAGCTGGAGAAATTTCAGTCTGGTGAGATTTAATTCACTGTAGCTCTTGGTGGGGTTGGGTGTGTGTGCTTGGTGATGTAGCAGGGGGCAGGTCCCCTTTACAGTCTGTGAGTAGCTGCCTCTCTGCATCAGTTTACCTTGTACATATTGTATTTCATCTCTGCTGGGGTGTCATTTCAAAGTGGTACATGTGGATTTAAGACAGGGCTCTCAGATTAAAAATTATTCAGATATCAATAATGTTGTAATTATATTGAATTCAGTCTCCCAGAATTTTGTTGCAAAATATTTTGAATTAATATAAAATTATAGATTTCAGTGACCATTAAGATGGCATGGTCTCCTGACTTTGTGAGACCTTTACACATTCTAGGTACCAATTCTCTGTTACATGAATAGCTACAAAGGTTTTTCCTCCCATTTTTTAGGACATCTCTCTATTCTGTTATTTCCTTTTCTCTAGAACCTTTCTAATTCCATGCAATCCTATTTGTCCTTTTTAGAAAGTCCCTGACTTTTTTGTATCTTGAAATGTTTCCCTGTGTTGTCTCCTAACAGTTAGGAAGTCTTACATCAGTCTTTCCTTTTTTCCACTAAGGGTCCGAGTCGTTGTCGTCCTTCTTCTTCTCCTCCTCCTCCTCCTCCTCCTCCTCCTCCTCCTCCTTCTCTCCCTCCTCCTCTCCCTCCTCCTCCTCCTCCTCCTCCTCCTCCTCCTCCTCCTCCTCTCCCTCCTCCTCCTCCTTTTTAACCAGGCTTGTCAGTCTTGCTTACTTAACCTGGCTGGCTTCCTTTCCTTAGCCACAGTCATATGATGGGATTGTTTCAGATGTCTTCATTAAAACATTTCCTGCACTTTCTGGGTTTCCAGCCTGGATAAGTTCCTGTCCAGTTACTTTCGTTTTTCTTAGGGCACTAAGTGTGGCTGAGGAGAATTTAACATCAGATTCACCAGCCCTCACCTCAGCTATTCTCTTGACACTGTCCACAGCCTTTTGTCTCATACATAACTGGTTACCACCCTAACACACAAATCAAGAAGTCCCCAGACTTAATGGGTGGTCCCAATAAAGCCTTTTGCCATTGTCTAAAAGCTGCAGAGTCAATAGTAGAAGACTCTTGAGGCTATGCAGGTTTTCTTCACACCTTCTCTTTTATCAGACATTAAATAAAATTTCCATTTTCTCTTTTACACTCAACTCTTTTCTGAGCACAGTGAGTCAACCACACATCACCCTGGAGATGTGACCTGTCCATTGGTGCTCTGGATGTTTTCCACATGGTGTTGGCCTTTTGTGTACTCATGTAATTTATTGTATCGGGTAACTACTGTCTCCTTCCTGACCATTCATTTCCTCTGCCCGCAACCGTATTCTCTGTGGTCAGAATAAGCTTCCAAAAATACTTTGTTTATTTCTTTCATTGCTCAATGACCTACAGTTGTTTTCTAATACTTTCCAAAACAATGTAGATTCTTTTTCTGCTTTTTTTCCCTCTCACTACCTCCTACTCCCTGCCTTCCTCTCTTCTTCTTTTCTGACTTTTTCTTGACTTTTCTTCTAAGACAGGTTCTCTCAGCACAGGCAGACTTCAAACTGCATCCCTCCTCTTGATTTCGGGGATTGCTTGCACGTATCACCTCCCACGGTTCCAACTTCTCCCTCACCTCACTAGCATCCATAGTCATTGTCTTAGTCTCCTTTTAGACTGACACGCACATACAACTTGATTTTTCAAGCTTCTCTGTTCTCCCTGCCCCAAGCCCCTTTTGAAAATCCAGAATGCTACCTTCCTCCTCTTAACTTGGACCAATTGATTCATATTTAAATGTGTAGTGTGAATATCACTTCTTTTGTACATGTAAAAGAATTGTATTTTATTTTATGTGTATGAATGTTTTGTTTACACGTGTGTCCATGTACCACATGTGTACCCTATTCCATAGAGGCCAGAAGCAAGTATCAGACCCTCTGAAAGTGGAGTTACAGATGATCGCGAGACACCGGGTGAGGACTGGGAATCAGGGTTAGGTCCCCCGGAAGAGCAGTCAGTTCTCTTGATACGGAGCCATCTCTCAGCCCCTTGTACATTGTTTATACTCCTTTTAAAAAAGGACCTTTCTCCCTTGAACACAGTGTGTAATCTGCACCTCGCATCCAGCTCGTACTCATTTTAGACACAGGAAAGAAGACTTTCCAATAGTCAGACACTGTGGCATTTATAAAGTGTGTCCTGTCACATTCATGGCTGCACAGGACTCATGGGCTCATGGCTCAGGCCACAGTCTGGACACACCTGCTAGCTATTAGATGTTTGAATTGTCCTATTTTTTCCTTCACAAATCTGAAATTTTCTGGAAACATAGTTATATAGGTCATACTTTTGTAGCCCTATCAGCATCTAGCAGCATATGTGGAATTCACAAAAATAGATGCTTCCTATTGAATCCTATTGTCCATTTTTCTTGAGGCAGGGAGGGGTGCGGTTGAGGCGATCCTTCTGTACAGAAGGATTTCTCCCCTTGAAATTAATTGGCCTATCTGGGGATCAAAGCTTTGACTTCATTAGCCTCATGCTCTGATAAGCTGAACTGCTCCAGGAGGTTTCTGTGATTAAACAGTGGCTGCTTTGAATGTGTTAGTCTTGCCTGAAACCGGTGACTTCCGAATCTCTTTTGTTGTTACACAACAATTCTCTGTGCTAAAGTAATTGCTTCCCTTGGCTGAGAAGGTCATGGTTTTTCATAGCAGATAAGAATGAATACGTACCTGGTAAACAAACTGACAAGGCACAGCTGAGTTTCTGTGAAAGTCTCACTTCTACTTCTGTCTCCATTGTTGTGGAGGAGGATTTGCTGAGCCTGAATCATGAGGTATGCAAGCATAGCATTGGCATGACTCCTATTTGTTAGAATTCAAAATAATTACCCTGAGCAATATGCCAATGTCCTCCGGTTTCTCATCTGTCCATCAGTACACATTCTGTTGAAAAAAACGGGTCTACATCTCATTTCTTATCCAACCTCCTGGATCCTCTCTTTTGTGTTTATGTGTTTGGTCAGACGTGCTGGAAGATTCTTAGACTCTTCTTTTATGAAGGGGAGGAGTCTAATCTCCCACCTTTTAAGTCCCTTCTTCCCTCGCATGTGCTGCGACAGGCAGGCTGCCGCAGAAGTGGTGTACGATGGCTTCTGGCCCTCTAACTTATGAGGCACTCCAGGTTCTACCTTTGCCCTCCTGGGAGACTTCCAGCATCAAATAAAAGCACAGATGAAGGATGGCTAAAGTAGTGAGTCGCAGATGTGACAGCCATTGCAACCATCTTGGTTGAGGATCCAGGCATGTGATTAGCTCTCTTAGGGCATCTGGCTCCAGCCTAGCCAGTAGCTCATCCAATGCCTGAGTGAGCCAGATGCAGCTGCTTAGTCAGTTCACAACATGTGAGGAATGACAGAACATCATTCAGCCAGTCGGTAACTAGGGGCAGTGAGATGGCTCAGTAGGTAAATCAGCAGCCTCCAATCCCAATAACATGAGTTCTATTCCCAGGACCTACATGGCGTAAGATGAGAACCAGCTCCTCTGTGTTGTCCTCTGGCCTCCATACACACACCATGGTGTGCATATGCCCACACACAGACACACAGACAATAAATAAATAAATATTAAATAAATAAATGTTAAAGAGAGTTTCTAAACAGATAACGGACTGGTAAATCATGTTTCAAGTATGTTTTAACCAGAGTCCCTAAACTCTAGTGTGGTCAGAAGTTGATTGCCCATATGCCATATGGAAAGTAACATAATACCTGAGATGAGCCCAAATAAAGTTCATTTTAGTGAAGCATTGGGCCTCTCTTCTTTCAGTTTCCTAATTTGAAAATTTAGGTTAATGGGCTAAATGCAATTTAAGATTTTTTTGTCCTCTCTTCTGAAATTCCAACTCACTCTTGTTCAGATGAATTCTTTAGAAGGGTTGGAATTCATGATTCTAATTCTCCTCTCTGTCCTTTACCTTAATTGATCTGCCCAGTTAATTCCTTGAGTATCCTAAATACATAAAGGGTAGAAGTGGAGGGGTAGAGAAATGACTTCTCAGTGAATAGCAAGTCTTGTAAAACATGGGGAACCTGAATTTGATGCCCAGAATACATATAAAATGTTGATGTGCTTGCAATTCCAATGGTGGAAAGATGGAGACAGGAAGGGCCTGGGGTTTACTGGCTAGCCATCCTATCTCGTCAAGCTCCAGGGAAGTGAGAAACCCTGTGAGACATCTCCTGGGGAATAATATACAATTGTCCTCTGGCTTCCACATGTACATATGTGTATGCATATCCACACAGATAGGTGTGCCTGCACATACATGCACAAATGCACACACACACACACACACACACACACACACACACACACACCCAAATTGTGATAAGTGATAACTTATTATATGCAAGGGAGAGATGAGGAATCCCACATGTTTTTTTCTGTGAAAGTCCTGTTTCTTTTCTGTAGCTGGGAAAATCTCCAGTCCCACCCAGGCCCACAGCCACTAAGATCCAAACAAACACACAGATGCTTATATTATTTAAACTGTTTGGCCTAATGGCTCAGGCTTCTTGCTAGCTAGATCCTAATCTTAAATTAACCCATTTCTGTAAATCTATATCTTGCCACATGGCCTGTGGCTTACTGGTATCTTACATGTTGCTTGTCATGGCCGTGGCTGGCAGCATCTCCTGACTCAGCCTTCTACTTCCCAGAATTCTCCTCTCTGTTTGTCCTGCCTATACTATACTTCCTGCCTGACTACTGGCCAATCAGCATTTTATTTATCAATTAATCAGAGCAACATTTCACAGCTTACAGATATCCACAGCACTTTTCCACAAGGATGAGCTGTGTGCCATCCACACATGTACCTGAACTGCCATGGTTATAGAAGACATGCAGCTGGCTCAGGCAGAACAGTGATTTGTGCAGGGCGGGCTGTCTGTACATCCTCTGAATTTGTAGGTGTAAGGATCAGTGTGCACATTTGCTGAGCCCAAGTCCTGTGGCTCTGGCAAGGCTGGGGTGGCTTGTGGTGTACGATAAGATAGATTACATTTCGGTAGATGTGACTTTGCTGGTGAGATTTCTATTTAGGTGGTTTGGGGCTGTTCTGTGTCAGATTTCTGCTTCTGAAAAATCATGTGCATCTCTCCTGAGTTCTTATGTGCTTACTGTATGGTTTAGTTCTTGTTCTGTGACCTTAGGAATAATATACCAATTAAATCACACAGTGGAGAAATGCCTTAGACTGCCAAGAGTTATTGATCACAATTTCATTTGGGAAGAAATGCCATTGAGAATAAATTGTGACAAATAAAGATGCACAGAGTTGTGTAGTTAGGGGTGCATCAGAAGCCATCTGGTAAGGAAAGTGGGATTCAGAGAGCAACAGGATACAATTAAAGTCACAGAACTAGTTGATTTTCCATGAAGTTAACAAATCATCTCTATAATATCATCACGTACTATTAGAAGCCAGAAAAAAGAACTAATGTGCTTCAGTATTACAGCCAGTTCACCCGAAATGCCAAAAGTATCTGTGTGTGTGTGTGTGTGTGTGTGTGTGTGTGTGTGTGTGTGTGTGTGTGAGAGAGAGAGAGAGAGAGAGAGAGAGAGAGAGACAGAGAGAGACAGAGAGAGAGACAGAGAGACAGAGAGACAGAGAAAGAGAGAGACAGAGAGACAGAGACAGAGAGAGACAGAGACAGAGACAGAGACAGAGGCTGATTATATCGACTTGCCACACGGAAGGAATGGAGACTGTGTGTCATACTTGTGATACTATACTGACCTCTCAATGCTTCTAAAAGCCCCAGTCCTGAAAACACAGTTCCTACAGTGTCCTGACATCTGATCAGGAACAGTGAGAGAAGAGCATGGTGCTCCCCCTAGAGGCCAACACACACAGTTGCAGATTAAAGACACTGTAACGTAGTAGTCTTGGTGTTTCTAGCCTTGACAATTTGCTGCTGAATATGCTAGTGTGATCTCTAATACCCTCACAGATTTTGAGGGATAAAGTTAGAATATACACAATTTCAACTCTTTCATAAAATATTAAAGGTGTAGATATTGTTTCTATTATGCTTAATGTAATTGTATTTAGTAAATTGTGTGTGTGTGTGTGTGTGTGTGTGTGTTCACTTGTACACATGAGCTCGTGGAGGCAAGTGGTGTGCATGCAAGCTTGTGGCGGCTGGCTGTCAATGTCTAGTGTCTTTCTTCTTTATGTTTTGAGAGTCTCTCACTGACCTGAAGCACATCATTTCTGGCCTCTTAAGTGAGCTGCAGTGATCTGCCTCTCTCAGCCCCCTCCACTAGGGTTATCGTCACAGATCACCACACAGGCCTTGTTACATGAGTTCTGGGGATGCAAACTCAGGTCCTTATGCTTTGGCAGCAGACACTTTACCAACTGAGTCATCTCCCCTGACTCTACTCTTAACTTTTTAATATATGTTCTTAGGTAGCACCATGGGCATTAGTGATTCAAAGTACAGGAACTCTCTAAAGAGTAGTGATAAAGTTTAATTATCTGAGTGATGGTCTGGGGAGACATCAGCCTATGGATTTCTCAGAAAGAGCATTCATAACTCAATAGGCTGCTTGTCAGCAAAAGCTGCCACGCATAACTGAGCCCATGACTGTTGTGATAAGCTGCCCCTTGCAGGAGATCGTGTTCACCAATACACAGAGGCACTTTGGAAACTGTCATTTGCTGTTAGTTTTTCAGTGATACATCCTGATAACATTGGGTCTTAAAATCAGAAGTTTACACTTTCAGGCATCTCATCAACAACAAATAAACAGAGAGGTGGAAATATTTGTTTGGTTTGTTCTTTGTATCTTCCTTTGACTTCTGCTCACTGTGTGCCGCTACACAAAGGCAGTTTAAGTCTCATCTCATTTACGTAGGACGGAGACTGTTCCAGTCTTTAGGGCAGGCAAAGAGGCTCGGCATGCAGATGCACTTGCCACCCGACAGCCTGAGTTCAATCCCTAGGACCCACATGATCGAAGGAGAGAACCAACTCCTGTAATTTGTCCTCTGACATTCACATATGGACCATGGCATAAGCATCCCCACGTACATACATACAAACACACAGGAAAGAAGAAAATGTTAAAGAAATAAATGTATTCAGTTCTTGGTGAGTCATAGACATATGCTTGGAGAAAACTGATAGTATAGTATAGAGCACATATGTAAATATATGTACATATAAGATTTTAAAATAAAAATTTGTATTCATAGCATACAGAACATGTCTTAGCATATTCATACAGCACAAGGAATACAAATATATTGCAACTTTATTTTTTTCCTGTTTCAGTTCTGACATTGGGGGAAGAGGAGAAAGGTTTAGCGCCCCTGTCTTCACTTTCCTTTCTTGTCTTCAGGCCACCAGTAGCAGGCGGTCACTGGGGAAGTATTTGTGACACTTTCATAAACTTGATTAGACTTTGGCTGGTGTCTCCCATTGTGCTGGGCAGGAATTCCTGTGATTTATGGGCACACAAAGCAGCCTTTAGAAGCAGAGCCACTGAGCAGTCAAGAAGAAAGGGAAACACATGAGTTGGCCGACCACAGTAAGGATACTCCTGTCTGGAAAGCTGTACCGAGTACCTGTCAGGAAATAGATGCTACTTAGAAGTTTACCGGTCACTTCCACGGTCTGTGTGTCTGTGTGTATGTTTAAGAGTGCCTGGAAGTACCAAATGGGAGATGAGAGCCATTTCCCTGGACACTTTGCTTCCCTAGCTTTAAAGGAAACAATAAGTGCATAAGTTGGTTAGGACATTTTCAGCAAGTTCACATTTCGTGGGGCATTACTGCTTTAATGGTGTACATCTCAACCTATTTCCAGCAATAATTGCAAATGGAGAATCATGATGTGAAAATTAGCTTTGGATTTGCATAATACAGAAGATCTGCTGTAACTATCCATACAAGTTTTGATGGACAGTGTAAGTATACAAGTACTTGGTTCACTTTATGAGCACAAGCAGTTTCTCCAGGAATTTACTCACATTGAAGTTGGAACTGAGTTCAAGTCCCAGGGTCTCCTCCTACCCACCAAGTGATTAGCAAAATGTTACCTATGCAAGGCCCGGGCAGTGACACTTACCCTAACTGTCTCAGAGACTTACCACATTCCTCAGGGCCCAGTCAGAAGACAACCCACACAGCCTATTGAACACAGTATTTAAGGGGTCATTTATTAGGCTGGAAGCTTTTGTGATTCTGGAAAGTGCCAAAAAAGCCCTCTGGATTGTCACGAAAGTGTCAGAGGCAGAAGGCAGCTTCCTCCCCTAGATCTAGGGAGACAACAGGAAAACAGGAATAATTAACACTTGATCTTTTGAAGGAAATGACCAGTGGAGTTGAAGTTAACTGGCATCTGATGAGTGGGGGCAGGAACCCTGGCTGAGGTCTGAGAGCAAATACTCCTCAGAGGGAGCAGGGTGGCTGGCCCTGGTGGTCCCAGAAGGTTTGCAATAGTGCTGTTTTGCTGGAAATATTGCCAGGTGGTTCCACTAGCCCAGGGGAAAAGACAGCCTGAGGGTAATTCAGTGAGGGAGAGCATCTTTCAGTCTTTGTAAGAGACTCCCTGTTAGGAAAGCCTGAGGGAGAACCAGCTGAAATAACAGAAAGATCTCAGGTCCTAGTTACAAAGCAAATACAAAGAACCAGGACTTGAGCTTAGATCAAGAAAGTGCTTTGGGATAAGAAATACAAATTTAATTTTGCAAAGTAAAAGCGGAATTTTGTAAGTGTTAACATTCTGGCTCTTTTAAATCTTCAAAAATAACAGTAGGATAGATATTCTTAAATGACTTCAACATTATCAAATGGATTCCCAGTAGCAGGGCTCTTAACCAATGTTTACATCACGTGAGGTCTCCTTCTGATTGAGGCTCAATGGCTTATGAGTAATATACTTATTCCACTATCGTAAAGTAATGCTAAAAACATTAATGAGGAATTAAATTAACCTGAGTAAGACAGAATGTGCTGAGAATTGTAGTTGCATCTATATTAGTGATGTGTAAGAAAAATTGGTTTAGGGTTTACATTCTTACTGGTTTTTGCCAAGGAAAATAGCTAGAAGGGAAGTCATACATCCCACGTTTTATCTTTAAATTGTCCTATGAAATTTACAGTTGAAACATGGATAGACAGTATTGATCAGGGAATGTAACAACAAAGATTCTGCTTTTATTATTTTGCCTTCAATGAGAAAGAGCATGGCCTGTGTGCTTGGGCTAAACTCACAGTCCATATCTGTGATGTGCAGAGAAAACAGGATGGAGATGCGCATTTTCTACAATGGAAACTCTATCCAGCCCACATTCCTCAGCATTGCAAGCTCAGGGCAGCTTTCCCTGTATGCATCTGAGGGCTCAGAGACCACGTTCAATGTGGCAATGATGCTCCAAGTCCAGCAGCAGGACCACTTTCAGAACAAGTCCAGTGTCTGTGGTTTATTTGTTTGCTTTCAACTGTGTCTTATTTAAAAGGAATGGACAGATTCACATGGTGATGATGGGTTTAATTCAAAGCTTACCTATCGTAGATAGAGTCCAAGAAGATCTGAAACTATTTGTGCGTCAAGCTTTCATTTTGTTTGCTTCTACAAGGTGACTGGCGACAGTGAAGCAGGGCTGGCCTTGTAGCTCAGCCCTGGGAACCTGCCTCTCCTGAGAGAGGCCCTGGGTCTGAGCCTCAGTGCTACAAGAAAATAGAAATAACCCTGATGGAATCTGTGATCCCTTGGTTCCTTCGGAAGCAGGAAGAACCTAAAGATGTAGCATTTATGGAAAGCCATTCTTAACACCAAACTGATGGACACATTCCTGTATTTCCCCCTTTTCCATACATTTTTTTTTTCTTCAAAGACATTTTGGTGCTATATAAGGAATCTTTATCGAATATTTTCAGAAACAATTGATGCTGAAAAGGAACCTGTGCTTCACATTTTTAGAGAAAACTTTTTTGTCTCTGCAAGAAACAGAGAGACTGATCCCTGAGATTCTGCCAGTCTAAATCAAGCTGCCTTTTTGAGCAGTTTGCTGACAGTTCTTTGACTTTCCCTCCCTGAGAGGTTCATGTGGTGCTAAGTTACTGTGAAAAAGTAGATCTGGATTCCTAACAGTCGTGCTTGCAAAGAGAGAGCAGGGCAGACTGCAAAAATAGCATCCCTTTGTGTTGGAGTTTCCCTCTGATTTGGGAAATGATTTGGCAATGCCTCTTTCATCCCGTGTGCGGCCATCCATCCTCTCTGGGGTTTGCTTCCCTGAGAATGGCTTGTCTTTAGTGATGCCAGAGTTTCTATCTGAATAAAGATATGTAGCTGATAATTGACTCGGAGTTAATTTATCTAAACACAGATTGTAAATAAGTGGCTATCACCATGACGATCTTGGCTACCAGACAGAGTATGCCGCAAACGCTAATAAACAGACGAATGTAGTAGGAGTCTGGCAGAGAAACAACAAATCTTTCTTGCCGAGGGGAAGGAGCTGTAAAAACCCTAGAAAACTCACAGCTGCTTCTTTCCCTGGTGCTGGCAAGGCTGAACACTAAATACCAGCTTCTTCAGCAGCCCTTCAGCTTGCCGAATCCGGCCCACTGCGAATGCTTTCAAGCCACTCTGGGCACCAACAGAGTGACTCTGCCTGGGAGGAGGCCCTCAGTGAGGAGGACTTTGCAGGCTTGTGGGACAGTACAGCTTTGCTCTGGTGACCTGTCATGGCTTTAGAAGGAACTACCCTTCCTGTAGACTCCTTACCAGGGATGGTTTATGCAGCCACTGCCCTGAGTTAGGCCAGTTCTGGTCTGCAAAATGGAAGTTCTACCACTTGGTTTAGCCCATCACCAAACTCCTGTTCAGAAAGGTCAAATTTACTCTTTATATCCTAGATCTACAGTTGTGACTTACATGGACAGGGCCTTGTTTTTCTCTTATGCCTAAGACTCTGGGTTTGAATCCAACAAGGCAAAGGAAGTAAGAAAGAGAAAGCTGTTCAAAAGGCCTTCCATGTGTTGATTTTGAGCTTCTCCTTGATAGAGCATTCTCTGCAGATGATGGATGCAAGCCTGATTTGAATTCCTAAGTGACTAGTGATTTATCCGGTAAAGTAAAATATTCCAGAAATAAAATCATTTTTTTTTCAGTGAGACGTCCTGATATTGGTATATCTGAATGCTGAATGTCTTGAGTTCACTAAGTAGGCAATATTTTATATATATATATATATATATATGTATATATATATATATATAAAACCTTCTGCCAATTAATTAATAGTGAGATAATTAATAGTGAGATAATTGACTTAGGGGTTGATGAGTGCACAGGCTGTCTGGTAACCTCCTGGGAAAGCAGGGTAGGCCTGGTTTCAACCCACTGCTGTAGCATAAGCAAAGGCTTCAAGATGAAAGGATATTATCATTCCCAACATGGAACTAAGAGTATCTTTGGTTTTCATGGTCTTTTGCAGTCACATGATGATGTCTTGTTTCATAATTACAGGGTAGCATTTGGAGTTATGTTATTCTCACATTCTGGTATGCTTCTTATAATCATAGTTCTCGGTTGCCTCCATGTTAAATTCAGGAACGAAATCACAGACTTCCTCCTGGGTTAATTTGCCCGATAGTGAGCCCAAGGTTGAATTCTCCACTTCACTCTGTATGCTTTCTGTCTGGCTGTAGTTTGTAGCTGACCTACCTGTAATCTGTGTTTGTCTGATTTGAAAGTGTCTCTATTCCTATCAGTGTGTGTCTCTAAGAAAAACTTTGCTCTATCTTTACTGGACAGTGTAGAAAATATCACATGGAAAAGGAATGAGGGGTGCTTTACAGAAAGCTTGAACAGTTTTTTTTTTTAACAAAGGATTAAATTATTCACTTCACATGACCCCAAAGAATTCACTACTGCAAGCATACTGTTACCAAGAAATATGCTGCTTCCAACATTTATGGTAGATATTTGTTGTATAAGATCTCTTTCACCTTGCTTGCTGTTTCCAGTAAATTATTGCCCACAGACACACACACAGACACACAGACACACACACACACACACACACACACACACACACACACTGCTTTGGGTTGGGGCGTAGAAGAGTACATAATTTAAGATGAAAACTAGACTTAGCTTAGGTTATAAAAGCTCATTAAACAAGGGAATCCAAGACAGGTGAGATTGGCCGTTTCATCGTTCTCTTAATATTGGATTAAACAAACAACTAAGTACACAGTGGAATAATAAGTCTTAAGTGATCTCAAGGTATATTATTACCTCTGGCTGTGAGGTCCAGCAAAAGTTCCGGTTTCTTAGAATCCGAGTGACAGTTTCTTGAAAATTTATCACCACACTCTGTCTTTTATTTCTTTCAAAATATTAATAAATAATTTTTACTTAGAATGAGAATATTGCATCTCACACTGGGACCTGGAACCCCTCCCCTTTCTGCAAGGTAATCCCATTTTTATGAACCATCCTTGTTAGAAGTAGAGTTAAATCTAGGAGAAAATATTCACCTGCTGAAGTCTTCCCAAATCTCCTAATGCCTTGTATTTCTGTTGCAGTCATCTATGTCCATGACACTGAAAGATACCACCAACCTTCATACAGGCTTTATTTGCTTGGATATTTTCATCATTGGATCATTTTAATAATATTTTATTGAAATTTACTATCTTTCATTTCGATTTTCTCAAGTTGCCAGTTAAATGAAAAGAATGGCATCTTTGTTAACGTGTGTAACAGTAAGAAAGTTAATTTATTAGATATTAGACACATGCCTACCCCAGGCAGATGCTCAAGTAAATATTTAATTGGCTTTCTCCAATCTTTATTTTGTGTGTCAGACAGCTTTCTGCCACTATTGCAAAACACCTGAGGTAACCAGCTTAAAAAGAGAAAATGTTTTTGTTGACTCCTGTTCTCATAGATTTCAGTCCATAGTGAATTGGTTCCGCGGCTTCTTGGTCTGTGGTGATAGACACGGCATGGTTGGGGACATGCCAGAACACACATGTGCAGCTCATGGTGGCTGGGAGTCTGAGGACACTGTCTCAGTGACCTGAGACTCATCAACAGGCCACACCCTGAAGGTTCTGTCGCCTTTCATAGAACAAAGCTGAGGACCACATCTTTAACACATGGGTCTTTGGAGAACAGTGCATATTCAAAGTACATCAGCCGTGATGTAGTATTTTGCTCCATAGTGATAATGGTCTAGGGTTTTTCTCAGAGCAGTGGCCAGATAATAATAATCAAATATTTTGAATATATGTAGTGCTTTCATCTGAAAACTGAAATCATACATGTTCTAATTCTTTACAACTTTCATTTTACATCTATAAGCAGAAAGTTGAAGAATTTTCATTCCAAAACTCAGGAACATAGTAGATATTCAATATTTATTTGTTGACTATTTATTAAATTTGAAAAGTAAATGATGTGAATTTTTATATATCTCCCATTTGGCTTGTTGGAGAAGAAAGAACTCATTATTTGCCGTAGAAGTTTGCAATGGATGGCATTCCTGTGATGGAGTCAAATGACAGGAACCATCACAACTCTACCTCCCTTTATCATATTGAAGATTAATTGCTTATCAAGGCACTTTCAGACATTAGTCTGTAGATAGGTTGTTTCAATATTTCTACAAGGGTGGACTGGGCTTCATTTTTCACAAAGTGAAATGGAAATTAAAGCAATTGCAGATTTCTAAGTAAGCCTGCCATCTAATGAAATCCAGATGAGCTGTGAAATTGAACCTGGTCACTGGGAGAATAAATGGCTCCAAATGCCCTTCCCTAAGCCGTTTTAAATTCAGAGGACTCCAATTTATGGAACGTGTTCTCCTCTTGAATTGTCCTAATCCAGCACCGAAGCTACTCCGTATTATCACTTTATGACTTAGAATGTGGGCCCTGATTTAAACCAAATAGTGATCTAGACAGAAGAGGCTTGACTTGACAGTATTCTAATCTGTTTTATGTTTCTGAGTAGCTAGAGCAGAAATCATACTTAGGAAAATACATTTTATTTTAACAGATCCAAAATCTTCCTTTTAATGTTTTGAAAACAAAAATCCTCATTCTTCTCCCTTCTTGGCTTCAATCTACAGTGTTGATTATCATTATTCACCCAGATAAAATTTCTCTCCTCCTGTTTATTTGGCTTCTCGTTTGGTTTATAAGGGTAATGTTTTTTGTTTTGCTTTTGTTTTTTGTTTGTTTGTTTATCTTTTCTCACCTCATTAGTATAACACTCTTTGTGGTCTCATTTCAGCTTCGATATTGCATGGCATTTTGTATTTGAAAATATTTTGCGTTTTGATTCTATTTGTATGTTCTCTCATTCCCACAAATCTCCTTAAAGTCTTGAGTAACAGAAGGCAAGAGACAAAAAGATGAAAAGTGAAATGGAACCAAACTAATGACCATTTTGTTTTAGAGCATTGATGTGGGTTTAATAATTAAGGTGTCTGCGGGGCAGATTCTCCTGGAGGGGAATAAGGAAGTACTGTTGATTCCTACTTCATAAACTTCTGGGATGCAGAGGCTGTGTCTATGTGAATTAAGTGCCCAGGCCCTCACATCTTTTGACACTAATGATGCGATGGGTTAGGCTCATTTGCCTCTTGTTCTGCCTATGCCTTCATGACTTCCTGAGAAAGGTGGACAGCTGTTTGCCCGTGTCAGCAAACAGAGGAGGGCGCTTGAGATGGAAGTTCGTCCGAATTACCATAATCGCATAATGAAAAAGTAGAGATCTGGGAACCACAGTCCAGAGGTTAGCTTGTTAAGTGAGTTGTACACTATAGAAAGGGAACCACCGGGGAAGGTAGGGGTATGGACAGTTATTATTCCTAGTATCAGTATAGCAAAAAGCATCTTTCTTTGATAATTCTAGCTCTTTTAGTGGTTTTAAAATAATTCAAATGTATGCTACTGTTGTTCTGTTGGGAATCTAAATGAATTGGTTACCTTTGCTTAGATTCTGCATTTGTGTGTGTGTGTGTGTGTGTGTGTGTGTGTGTGTGTGTGTGTCCCATTGTCACTTGGTTTACATTCCTTTCCATTCCTGATCTGGCTGGAACAGTCAGCTGCTTAAGAAATCTTTGTGGAAGAAGGAAGCATCAAGATGCTGCTCCTGTAGTTGGTCCCCATTAGCTGCAAGAGAGGGGCTATTTTATAAAGTATGAATGAAATTGACTTATAGCCATTATTAGAAAAGATAGGCAAAGTCTGCTGACTACTAAATGGTGATGTCATGAAAGCACCAAAGTGCCATTGCTAATAAATGCTGCGAAATTCAGGTTATGAATTAGCAGCAGTCGCAGCCAATGGGCTAGAAATGCTATATTAATATTAATGGTAATATTGTGTTGTATTTACATAGTATCTTGCTATTTTTAAGGTGCACTCGGACTGTATTGCTTTGGAGCCTCCCCTCCCTCAGGAAAAAGGATGAAGGACATTATTCCTTACTGTTTGTAGAGACAAAGGGTCAAAAACATTAAATAGTCTGACCAAATTTACAAGCAGTTAATGGCTGAGCTATCAAAAGCAGCAAATAGTTGAATTTTGTTAGCATTTCAGTTGATGAGAAAGTATATAAATCAGATTGTAGGGTAGATAAAAATGGGCATAAAAGGCATTTTGTGTGACTTGGAGTTCTTGGTCACTTTTTTTCTGACAGAGCAGTCAGTAGTTCTGCCTGTAGAATTCATTATTAAAAACATAGGCAAAATTCCAGTTTCCAAGTTTTGTGAAAGACCAATTTATATTAGTGTGATTTATTATAAACTTTCAGGATTTTTTTAAAGCTTTCACAGATATGGGAATTTATGTGAACTCAGAAGCAAAAGATATTCTGATTATCCATTAGATAAATGTTCTGTTCCTGGCTCTTCCTCCATCTCTAGAACATCAATATCTTCTTCATCATAAAACAGGAAGGGGTAGAAAGTCGAGTCGGCTGTTGAGATCCCTGTCGACTTCACCAGGCAGCATACCACCTTACCAGTTCTTGTTCAGCTTCCTGTATTGTAAAGTGTCCTCTGGTTTCAGAGTGATAAAGTAGGACCACAGATTGTTTCACATCAGCCCCGATGCTGGTAATATTTAAATGCTCTCATGTGTCTGCACTGAGAGTTACAAAGAAATCCTTCATATCTGGAGAGATAATTCTGATAACAGAACTGAGGCATGGGTGACACTTTACAGAGTTAGGTAAAACATTCAGACTTGTATGTGACACACTTTAAGACACTAGCCATTCTCTGTTTTGCGTTTTCTCTACTAATAAAAGGGATTTTACAAAATTTTGATGATCAGCATTCACTTATAAAAGTGTTTTATAGAGCCTTTGGAATGAGGCCACTATCTATTCTAGCTCTAAAAACATCCACATAAGTAACATTCCATAAACATTCCATTCTGTATTGGTGCTTGCTTTTTATTGGTAATTAAAATGATCTGAAATCAAAATGAGAGTAATAAATAAAGCTCACTTTCAGAGATTCAGGCTGAAAGCTAGCCAGTTTGGGTGGCTATTAAAGAAAAGGAGGGCTTTAGCCATGGGATTTATCTATTTTAAGTGGATGAAGTCTGTTTTGAGTTTTTTATGTGTTATGGAATTGTTTTTGTTATAAATATTTCTCTATAATTTTAATTTATCCTCTTGTACAAATATGGAGTAATTCTTACATTTTGGCAGAAGAGGCGATTATGTTCTAAGCATGGCTTGAGCTATTATAAGTTTAAAATAGATTTCTTCTTTCCACCATACAGAGTTACTAAGGGAAACTGTGCCTTGGAGGCCAGAGAATATTATGGCAAGGATAGAGAGAAAGCTTGAAAGGACAAGGGATCATGCCTTGAGGCAATTTCTCCTGGCTTTCAAGTTTGTTTTGGATTGTTTGAAAAGTCAAATATAATACAATTAAGTTTGTCAAGTCTTGGTTAATCACTATTCTTCTTGATTTCATTTTCACTATTAACCTTAGTTGAATTCACATCTTCCTAAGACAATTATATTTACTCTTTGGAAATGTAATTATCTCACATCGTTGCAGTAGAAATAATTGAGATTTTTCCCAGAATCAGGTCCAGGAATGTGTGTGTGTGTGTGTGTGTGTGTGTGTGTGTGTGATGAAATCACTAAGGCCCTTAGTGCCCACAGCTAATCTAGGAGATTCAACGTTTCTATTTTATATGTAAAAGAATTGAGGGTAGAGAAATGTATAATAACTCAATTTAGTAGCTTACCACCTCACATATTTACTGTCTCCTAGTTACTCTGGCTCCAGTATGTGGCTAGAGTTTTCCTGCCTGGCCCACGGTCAGGATAAATCTCTTTCACCTGCCAGTCCCACAGCCGCTCAGACCCAACCAAGTAAACACAGAGACTTATATTGCTTACAAACTGTATGGCCGTGGCAGGCTTCTTGCTAACTGTCCTTATATCTTAAGTTATCCATTTCCATAAATCTATACCTTGCCACATGGCTCGTGGCTTACCGGCATCTTTACATGCTGCTTGTCTTGGCGGTTGCTGGCTGGCAGGCAGTGACTCCTTCTGCCTTCCTGCTCTTTTAATTCTCTCTGTTAGTCCCGCCTACTTCCTGCCTAGCCACTGGCCAATCAGTGTTTTATTAGCAACACATTTGCCATACAGAACATCCCACAGCACCAGTAACTTTGTCCTCATTGAGTTCTCTGCCCATGGTCTCAGAGGACAGAGTCAAAGTATTGAACACATGTTCTGGTCTTGGAACTCACTTGGGCAAGAACACTGTTTTTCTTCTTCTTTGTTTTGATCATTCCTGTTGTAGGCAGAACTCTGTGTCTTTCAGCTGCATAAGAACCCCGGCTTTTGCTACCTTTACACTTGAGGTCGTCTCAGATATTGGAGGCTACTTGCAGTTTCTTGCAATGTGAACCCCTCCGAGTCTGTAAAGACAGCCTTTAGGCCCATTATGCTAAATTTCCATAAAGATTATATAAAGATCCATGAAGACGATGTCATCACAGTTTCCATGTAGTATGACCACTAATGTAGCCATAGCCCATCACCTTTGTCATTGCCTAGGTTAGGAGCAAGCCTCAAGTCTTGTTCACACTCAAGGCAAAGAAATTACATGGGCCAAGGATACTGAGGATTTGAGAGGCTTACATGATGTAGGGATCATAAGAGATCTGGTCTACCTTTGACACTATGAATTAATTATAGCCACAGAGATCAGATTACAGCTAAATCTCACGGAATTAAATGTGCTTGCAAGTTGTAGTTTGAAAACAAAATACCCCTTATAGGCTCATGTGTTGGGACATTTGGTCCCCAGCTGGTAACACTGCTTTGGAAAGCTGAAGAAGCTTATGAAGTGGGCCTTTCTGGAGGAACTAGGTTATTGAGGGGCAGGCCTTGAGGTTTTATCTACAACAAGCCTTTGTTCTTTTTCTTTGCCTCTGGGCTGCTGATGAATGTGATCAACAGCCCCTTCCCTCTACTTCAGCTGCCATGCCATCTACCATGGGCTGCATCCCTCAAGCTATAAACCAAACAAACTCATCCTCTGTTATCTTGTTGTTGGTGTTTCTCACATCGATGAGAAAAGTAACATGCAATGCAATACATTACCCACTGTGTTCTTCCATCTCCATGGAACACAAGTAAATCCAGTACAACTATGTAAGGTTATTATCTGTTCATATTCTGATAGACTTAAAAAATAGAATGTAAATGATAAAACTTCTATAGGTGAATGTTTTTTTGATCCAAATTATGCCCTGAAAAAAATATCCATATTTTGTATCACATCTTATGTTTAAAAATATAAACATGCGGTTGAGTTTAGACATAAACTAGCATTAACATAGAGACCCACTTTTGCTTTTCTATAAAGTGTTAAATATTAGCAAAAGAGTAGCTAAAGTAGCTTTTCTATAAATAAGTATACTTAAATATTCACTATTAAGTACCATAGAATTTGTGGTACTTTTCTGTTAAAAATGTAACAATTTTTACCATCAGAATCATCAGTGAATAGTGGTGGTGGTGTGTGTTCTGGGCTGTTCTTTAAGTTCATAGGGTTCAGTGCTCCAGCTGTGAAGGCTCAGTGGGCTGCAATTTCAGTTCTTAGGGTGCAGTGCTCCAGCTGTGAAGGTTTACTTGTCTGGTCCTGTCTCAGAAGCAAGACTCAGCCAGCAGAAGAGCTGCGTGTTAATACAGACAGCATTTGATGGCCTGTTAGTAAGAGATCCTGTGTGTTCTCGGGGCCTTCGGATCACCAGCTATTTAACTGTATGATCTGCTGCTTACAGAGCAGTACAAAGCCTGAGCTTCCTCACCACTGTCAGCTAAAGGAAGGGAGAAACCATGATGCACTGGGGGTGGGGATGGTGGGGGCCCTCACTTTCCTGTTGCCTGTTCCATAAGCAGCAAAAGTGAGTGCACTGGGGAGCATGGGGACCTCAGGCCAAGCACTCCTCACCTGTCACAGCACCGCTGGGCCACCTTTTCTATAGGGGCCGCAGTGGGAGAGTGCCCCACAACTCTTCCCCTGTCCAGATACCCTGCGTATTTCCAACTGGTGATTTCAGCTAACAGGCTCCACAGATTGAAGTGCTTTTCCTGCAGTGTTTTTTTTGTTTTTGTTTTTTTTTTCCTTTCATTTTTCTTTATTAAGAAATTTTCTACTTACTCCACATACTATCCACAGATTCCCCCCTCCTCCCACCCTCCAGCCCTCTTTCCCAAGCCACTCCGCATCCCCACATCCACAAAATCGAGATCTCCCATGGGGAGTCAACAGAGACCAGTACACTGAGCCTAGGCAGGTCCAAGCCCCTTCCCACTGCACCAAGTCTGTGCAAAGTGTCACACCACAGGCACCGGATTCCAGAAGCCTGCCCATAGACCAGGGACAGATCCCAATCCCCCTGCCTTGGTGCCCCCCAAACAGTTTGAGCTAAACAACCATCTTCCATATCCAGAGGGTCTAGTCCAGTCCCATGGGGGCTCCACATCCACCAGTCCACAGTTCATGGGCTTCCACTAGTGTGGCCGGTCATCTCTGCACGTCCTCCCATCATGATCTCGATGTCCCCTGCCTGCTGCATCTCTCCTCTCTCTCATCAATTGGATTCCCGGAGCTCAGTTTGGTGCCTGGCCGTGGATCTCTGCATCTGCCTCCATCAGTCACTGGACAAAGGCTCTATGATGACAGCTAGGTTATTCACTAGACCGATCACCAGAGTAGACCGGTTCAGGCACCCTCTGGACCACTGCCAGCAGACCAAGGTGGGGTCTCTTCCTGTGGTCCATAAACAATGACGCATGTCTGTAAAAAACCATCCTGTATCTGAGAAGCAGTCTTTTCTTAAAGTATCCTGACATACATTTATTCATATTCTCATAATTATTTTACTTTTCAGGGTTAATGTGAACTACCAAATAGGGGACATTTTAATTTTTAATATTCAAAGCTTGGGAAAATAAAAGAGTGATAGATTATAGAATATGAAATCAATGAATAAGTATCAAAAGTATCTGCCTTGTCATTTTTGGACAAAGGGAAGAAAGAAAAAAATAGTAAGGGAGAAAATTTGTGAATTCAGTTCATAGCTGGGATTCATTGGCTCACGAATAAAGTGTATTACAGTAATGTCTCATTTTAGTTTCGAAGTGTGGCAGTGACTATTAATGAGCTAACAAGTGGATCGAAGGGCTGTACAGAGACAGTGCTTTCCATACCCTACAGCATGAAATCCAGCTGTCAGTCAATGCCTGAGGTCTACAACCCAGTCCTGGGAGAGAGCACCTGTCCTTCAGAGAGACAGATAATCTTGTGTTCATTATTTCGTACATCTCCAAAGCTCCACATAGTGAGTGTGCTCCTTCATCATTCTCTGAGATCCTCAGGAAAAAACAAAAAACAAAAAACACATGTGTGCCTCTCTGTACTTTATCCATGAGCCTGAGAGAGCAACTCTCACAGTAATGTGCCTTAATACTTTGTTTGGGTTCTCTTTTTGCACACATGCATGGCCTGGCTATTAAAGCTGTATCAGTCAGTGTCCCAACAGGAAACAGATGGCACTTGCAAATGAGAATAATTCCAGGAGAGTTTATTTACGAAGGGTCTGTTTGCAAGCGGAAGCTCAGAGCAAAGCAGTAACATGGCTTGGTAATTGTAGAACCATCAGCACTCCTGGGTTCAAAGGGAAGAGTTCCCAGGAAACACAGAGATAGAACTGAGCAGACAGTATCAGTTTGAACAAGGCACACAGCCAGTCAGAAGACAGGAAGGAAGACAGGGCAGCCTGCATCTCAACCTCAAGCTCCCCTCTGGGTGCTCTGTTCTCATGTCATGGTCCTTACTGGTCAGACACCTTAGGAAGGTGGAGCAGAAGAAATTCCTTTGGTAGAGTCCAGGGCTCGGCCTCCAGGCACCAATGTCAGAACAGAGAAGGGCAGGCCAGGGATCTGGAGAGGCACATGGAAGATTGGGTCTTTTGAACACTACTTCCAGGGTGTGGGAATTAGAGCCTGGAAGTGTGTGGAGTTCTTCATGCTAGGTAAAGCCACAAGTGCTTGGTGTTTATGAGGAATTTAGGCTTCAAGAAACTTGTGGTGTTGAATTTGAAAGGAAGAAAAAAATTCAGCTCACTCATTAGCTGGGTCTGTATGCCGAGGTGAACAGTGAGACTTCCATTGAGATTTCCATGTACAATCTACCTTATTCTCTTTGTGAGTTGCCTTTAATTGCAAACTGCTAGAGAAATTGCAAAGTTAGTCTCTCATGTGGCATTAATCAACTGGATTTTAAAAAACTAATTTGTTGGATGTTGGTTAAGACTTTGGTGGTGAGGTTTCATGGGAGAAAAACTTTCAGACACATGAAAAACTGAAAAGCATTTACAAAGACAATTCTGAGCTAATATGGCTTAAACCAGCTATGTAAGTACTAATGAATCACTGCTAGGACAGAGAATCAGGGAGGATGATATTGGACACCTTTTCAAGAAGTGATCCTTTAAAGGTATAAAATGAGTGGCCCATTGTTGTTTGTTATTGTTTGTTCATTTGTTTCGCTTTATCATAATGTTGTCAAACCCAAATTTCTGGGTCAGGTGGAAAAGGCACCACAAGGGGTCAAAGGAAGAAGAATGAGGAACCCTTTACAACAAATATAAGCTACAAAGGACAAAGAAACAGGGATAACTAACACATGTCCAAGACCCTTATAAGTGAGCACAAGCAAGTCAACCATGGGAATAGAGAGCAGGAGACTTAAGCCCACAGGTCACAAAAGGGAAATCTCAAATGCCAATAAACACTCAGCAAACAGCCTCATTAAAACTACAGTGAGAGTCAAAACAAATTCTAACCATTTCCAGAACAGATCAAGCCCTGAAACTTTCACATTCCTGGGGGTTCATGAAGGCATCCAGGGTGATAAACCATGTGAGTCCAGTTGCAGGTATGATGGCTGAAGACATGTAGCAGTTACTGATTTGAGTCTGTGCACTGGAATGTGATTTACACATGGTCATCAGACCCATGCAGAAGAATTTCATAACAGCAGGTTATTTTTATTGCAACCCAATAATACAGTGAAATGAACCAAATATTCACTGAGAGTAATAGGGATGGAACGCTGTATATGTATAGTCACAGAAAACAAAACAAAACAAACAAACAAACAAACAAAACCCTAACATCTGGCAATAAAAAGAAACCTTAGCAGTAAGGAATAATGTGAGTAACTTTCAAAAGATGTATGAACAAGAGCTATGTACAGTATTTATGTGGTTTCAGCTAGACATGAAAGTAAGCAGGAGACATGGACACTGTAGCCTCTGGCATATTCTTTCATGATAATACTTTAAGGAAAAGAAAGGAAAGCTGTGCGCAGGACGTGATTGTCTCTGCGGCAGAGGCAGAAGTCATATGGGGAAAGGCTTCGAGGGGTTGCTGGCCAAGCTGTATTATTTTTCCCCAGGTAGCAGTTTCACTGTGTTGATAAGTTACAGTCATTAAGCTGCATCTAAACAATTATGCAGTTTTCCGTCCCATACATAGATATCAAATACTTTAAAAGTCGTTGATTCTCCTGTTCACATCCTGTAGTTTCACCATTAATTCTGCCTGTCTTTCAGGGGTGTAGTGGCATTGTTTTTATATCACAGATTTCATTCTAGTATTGGAGAGTTTAGAATATCAGACACTTACAGGATGAGTGAATACATGATTATTGTCCATTCAGCTTGTAGCACTGTTTCTTTGGTACACAGAGAGTGAATTTCTCAAGAGCTTAATGGACACAGTGGGTTCTGAGGGGTAAAACCTACAGCTACTGTTAGTGAGCAAACTGCAGAGTTTGCTCCATGACATGTGTCAGCACACAGTGGGCCTGCAGGAAGGCTCGGTGGGTAAAGGAGGTCACAAGACTGCTGGCTTGAGTTCAATGGCTGGCACTTCTGAAGAACATATAAAGACAGAAGGAGAAAAACAGCTCTACAAATACGTCCACTAAACACAAGCACACAACAGGCACGTACATACATCCATGCACACACCTAGACACACACAGACAACCATATACACACATACACAATTACATACATTCTCACATACTACACACACATACACATGCAGACACACATATAGTAGGCACATACAAACACATACACACAAAAAATCCCAACATTCACACATACACACCACACATTCACAAAACAGACATGCACACACAAACCACACACACACACACACACACACACACACACACACACACACACCATGCTGTATGAGAAGTGAGGAAAGAAAGAATCCTTTGTCCCATACAAATGTTAGGTAGCTGTTCACTAGATTTTTTTCTTACTTAATAAAGATAACGGGAGTCATGAGGATGTTCCCATGGAAATGGTCGAATGCCTTTCTTTTTATAACTTCTCCTGCTGCTTTGGGAGTTTGCAGATCTTCAGAAAGACACCCTCTCTTCTGCATTCTTTCCCAGGAAGCTGCCTGAATTGTAAGCACTATTCTTGGGAGGTATTACAGCACAAAATTCTAACTGGGCAGCTTGTATTTGTTAAATGTATAGTAACTCCTTAAATTGTTTGTATGTAGTATTTAAAGACATATAATTAAGAAAATCTGCATTTCATGAGAGTATTTCCTTAACATATCTTAATAAATTCTGATACCCCTAACAAAGATAATATTTTTAGTAAATATTATAGAATTAAAAAAAGAAAATGAAAAGGCAATATATAGAGTGGAAGAAAATATTTGGTGTGTGTGTGTGTGTGTGTGTGTGTGTATAACAGGGAGTTAATAGGCAAAATATGTAAGAAATGTGTAAAGGAAAAGACATAACTTAATAGCACAAAACAAGTAATCTAATCTAGAAATGGACAGAGGGTGCTGGCAGGATGGTTCAGAGGGTGAAGATCTTGCTGACTGACTGAGCTCAGTATTCAGGACTCATGGTAAAAAGAACCAACTCCTACAAATTGCTCTCTGACTTCCACTCAGGTGTTCATACATGTGAACACATGCACACACTCACACACACACATGTAAAGTTAACTATTTTTTAAAAGACTCAAATAGACATCTCTGCAAGGATGTTCAACTTCACTAGTCATAAAAGAATGTACATAAAACCAGAGGACAGATCTACTCATACCTGTAAAAGTGTTTATTATCAGAAAGACAGGGGAACAAATGTTGGTGGGGATTCAGGGAGGGTACATCACCATACCATTGCCGGGAGGAATATAACACGGGTAAGCCTTAAGGGCTATATATATGTATATATATATATATGTATGTATACATATAATATATTTATATATTTTATATATATACACACATACAATATATGTATATACACACATACACATACTATAATGTATATACATACACATACATACTATAATGTATATACATGCACATACAATATATATGTGTATACATTAAATTAAATCAGGCAGAGGGAGACTGGATGATCTCACTTACCTGTGCAATCTCTAAACATCAAATTCATTGAACAGACAGAAGAATTAGAAGAGTGGTCATTACAGGCAGGGGAAGGAGAAGTGGGGAAATGTTGGCCAAAGGCACAAATGTTCAGTTATAAGAATGTTGTTAGGGTCTCAAGTGCAGTGTAGTAACTATAACTAACAATTCTAGACTGTTTATTTGAACTTATTAGGAGAGCAGATCTCAGATGTCCATGAAGAAATCTATCTGGGAGGTGACTAAAAGGTTAATGAGCTTGTCATCATCATTTCAGAATCCGTGCATACTCAAACATCATGTTGTACACAGTACGTGTATTCAATTCAGTCCATATTGTCAAGTGTACATTAACAAAGCCGAGGTAAATAAAGGCAAAAGATCAGTGCTGTAAATGCAGTATGTATGAAAGTAAACCAAAAAAGGAAAATATGTTATCGGTCATAAAGACAAGATGATGCAATCAACTTCTACAGTTGACTTTTATGATGTTTAAACCTTACTATGATGGAATACCCTGAATATTTTAAACATATGTCTTACTAAATATTCTGTTATGTTTCCATCGTCCTGACTTCCACAATACAGATAAGATAGGAAGGGGTGATCCATTTGTTTAGCAAACTCCTCCATTTTGAATGAATGAGTCCTTTACTCCAGGCTTTCTCAGACTTTCATGTACTTAAGGACCACCCTGCAACACACAGAGTATATTGCTGTAATCCAACCACCATGGGACCAAAGGAGTCTGCATTTCTAACAAGTTCCCAGGTAATTCCGGGACTGTCACCCACAGACTTCACTTAGATTAGTGAGACTAGAGAGGACAGACCTATGACACTTGCTAACCAGAGCAGGCACACTTGGCATGTCCCTGCTCAGCACCCATGCTCAGGATGCACGTGGATGGCTTCTTTGACACCTCCAGGTTTTGTGTTTTTCAGGTTACCTTGTGAGTCTATGCCTGTGGCTTTAAAAGGTACTAAATGAAAAACGGAGTAGAAAAGAAAACATTGAGTCTAGACACCATTTGGTTCTTGAGAAGAAGAAATTGCAGGGTTTAATTCCTTCCTTGTCCCTGTCTGGTCTTCCCAACCATTTGCTCATGAACACCCGTCTGTCCACGGGTGCACCTTCCTGCTGTCACTTGGGTTTTCATGACAAAGCACATCCTGTTTCTTCGCTTTCTCTTTCGTCACCGGATTCATGTTATTCTCTTTAGTCAAGCTGGCTGCTCATTTCCCAAAATTTATTGAGGATTAGTTTAGCTTCTTTTCAAATTAGCATTTAGTACTTTTCTCTCGCCTTGTTCTTTTCATGAAGATCGGTATACCCCCCGAAGGCTACTGATTTAACAGTCCTTACAAAAGCTGTTCTAGATGCTTGCTGACAGTTAACCCCTTCTGTCTTATTTCAAGAAAAGCCAAAAATAAAGGATCTCATTATGGGTTATAAATGTTCTTCCTCTATCAACAATAAAATAATTTGATGTCCTCAAAACATGGTAACAAAGCAAAACTTGTCATATTATAGAGCTTGAGTGAGACATAACAATGCAATTATACTAATATAAAGAAGCCAGAAGGACTTACCGTTTCTTCTGGAGGTGATATTATTAGTATGGTCAATATACTAAAAAAAACTAAAGCAAAATAAAACCCTCTTCTTAATTGGAAAAACATTTTAAAACTCCTTAATGGGAGGTTTTTCTATGGGTTGACTTTCACCTAGAAACTATGAACCATTACAGCCTGGCAGAGTCTGGGCTTTTTTCCCCTTGTTTTCTGGGACCTTGAGTGAGATTACTTTTCTAAACACGGGTATAGAACATGATCTGTGGTCTACAAAGCTCGCAGTTAGATACTCCAAAGATAGAGAAAATTTTGAAGCATCCAGTACTTACTGCCAGGGCACTTAACACTGACCCTGGGGCCCAGATATGTCATGAGACCAGTTCTAGTGAGCCAGATTCCTGGAGTGTGTGTGTGTCTTTCCCATGACCAAAGTTTCCATTGGTTTTCAAAGATTTTTTTCAATTAGGAATCTGTTTGAGCAGATAGCTCTGGGTTCATCTTAGCTAGGCATCTAGACTCTACTGACTCTTAGTTAAAATTATTGGTTTCAGAGACATGATCTTATCTTGTAACACATAAGATGAAAGGATTATACATTAAAATGTAGTTGCATGCTAATTTTTTTCTTATTAAAGCCTGTGGTAGCTGTAGCCAGTCTCGTAATATACCAGAATCTCAAGGGATAGGTCCCACAGACATCTCCACCACTGAACCTCAGTGATCCTATAATAGGGTGTTAGAACCTGTTTGTCATAGCCCTAGAGAGCTGGTCACTCCCATCCCTACCCAGCCTATAGTTGGTAATCTCAAGTCAATAGTATGGTATCTCTAGTTGAGATGTTTATGCCACAGATAGCTCAGAGTATTCCACCCCTAGCTTCTGAGAGTCAACAGTTAAACATTTACAGCATACCACTGTTCTTAAAAAATAAAAACCTTTGGGAGCTACACTCTTGTGGGAAATCGTCTCTCCCTTTCCCAGCAGCTGTCAGTCTCTGGTAACTCCATGGCTTGGGGTGAGATTGTTTGCCCAGCTCCTCTCCCCTACCTGGGATTTGGCCTGCTTGGGCTGCACAGTGCACAGGATTTGTACAGTGTCACAGCTTCTAGGAGTTTGTATGTGGCAGCTTCCTTGTGGTCATCCACTGCCTCAGGAGCTTACAGTCTTTAGAAGCTGGGGGAGAAGGGGTAAATGTGACCAAAACATCTTGTTTAAAACTTTCAAAGAACTGAGCCTCAAGGTAGCAGCTGATACTCCTGCCATCCTCAGAGACAATGGCTGTGCCTTGCTGTGGGATGTTCTGTATGACAAATGTGTTGCTAATAAAACACTGATTGGCCAGTGGCTAGGCAGGAAGTATAGGCGGGACTAACAGAGAGAATAAAAAGAACAGGAAGGCGGAGGGAGTCACTGCCAGCCACCACCAGGATAAGTAGCATGTAAAGATGCCGGTAAGCCACGAGCCATGTGGCAAGGTATAGATTTATAGAAATGGATTAATTTAAGATATAAGGACAGTTAGCAAGAAGCCTGCCACGGCCATACAATTTGTAAGCAATATAAGTCTCTGTGTTTACTTGGTTGGGTCTGAACGGTTGTGGGACTGGCAGGTGAAAGAGATTTATCCTGACCGTGGGCCAGGCAGGAAAACTCTAGCTACAGTGCCTCTCACCTATGCTGGCAAGCCCACCAGGGATGTCTTCACCAAGGACTACAGCTTTGACTTCGTAAAACGTGGTTTGAAAATGAGACCAAGAATGGATTGGAATTTACGAGCTCAGGCTCCTCCATCACGGAGACCATCAAAGTGAGTGGCAGCCTGGAAACAAAGTACAGATGGACCGAGTACTGCCGGGTATTTACAGAGAAGTGGAACACAGACAGTGCCTTGGGCACCGAGGTCACCGTGGAAGACCATCCCCACATGCACTGAAGCTGACCTTTGACTCATCCTTCTTACTTAAGAGGGGAGGGAGGAATGCTAAAACCAAGACGATACAAGAGGGAGCATATTAACCTGCGCTGTGATGTGAACTTTGACACTGCTCGGCCTCCATCCCAGGCGACCTAGTGCTTGGCTATGAGGACTGGCTGGCTATCAGATGAATTTTGAGACCTTGAAGTCCCAAGTGACCCAAAGCAACTTTGTAATTGACTACAAGATGGACAAATTCCAGGTTCATACCAATGTGAACGACCAGACAGAGTTTGGAGGCTCCCATTTACCAGAAGGTCAACAAGAAGTTGGAGATTGCTTTCAGTCTCTCCTGGATATCAGGAAACAGTAACACTCACTTTGGAATAATAGCCAAGTATCAGGTCAGCCTTAATGCCTGATCGGCTTAGTGTACACTCAGACCATAAAGCCAGATATCAAACTGATAACGTCAGCTCTGCCAGATGGCAAGAACGTCAGTGCTGGTGGCCACAAGCCTGGTCTAGGACTGGAATTTAAAGCAGAAATGAATATTGTACAATCATTAATTTTAAACTATTTTGCAGCATAGCTACCTTCAGAATTTAGGGTACCTTTTAATGTTGTATGTTGGAGTTGCAAGAACTGATAAATACCACCTTAGATCTCTAGGCTAGGGATGGCTCAGCTTTAAAGTGCTACTGTTTGGGATGTACAGAAGAAACTCCAGTCTAGAAAAGGTCCTTTTAGCTGTAGATGTGGGTTGGGGAGGATCCCCTCTAGATGGCAGGCTGCAAATGGAAGCTGGGAATGTGCTGGCCCTTTGTAAACCTGTATGAGTCCATATGAAACTGTGGCTTCCTGAGCATTGAGTCTTGGCATCTTAACGCTCACTGCTGAGAAGCATGTACACACCTGTGTGAAAGGGACTTTTCAGACAGATCTCCATGCCCTGTTCCCATCTCTATCCCATCAGTTACCTGGTTTACACCAAAAGTAGTCTTCAGGGTGTGGCTAGCTATTTCTTTTGTGCCATTTTAGGGTGGAGAGGTTGGGTATGATGGAGACAGTCATTCAGGACTTAATTCTTACTTGTGTTGTGGTGTGGTTTTCTTTTCTTTCCTCCTCCTCCTCCTCTTCTTTTTAGTTGCCTTGATTCCCATTGCAGCAGAGTATGAAATCTCCAGGATCTCCAACTCTGAGCTGGGCAGTTGACTGCAGTCACCATGACAACATGAGGGTCTAACCTGGCTTCTGTTATAGCTTCACCACTTGAGCTTTTAGCACTTTAAGGGGTACAGTGTAGAGCCTTCTCCGTACAGTATGTAGTTTTCTATTTTGTGTAGAATCAGATTCTCCGCTTCAAATGCTGTAATTAACATTACTTAAAATAAAACCTGAATAAAATATTGAAACCTCAAAAATTAAAACTTTCAAAGTAATAGTGAAAACAAAATGAAACAGAACATTAAAACAGGGAAAGGAAAGGGGAAAACCAGTTTGGATTAAATCTATTACTCTCTGTGGCTTCATCTACCCTCTGAGAAAGAGGAACATCATTAGGTGAGATGTTTTAGTTTCTTCTTGACTGCATCATGGGAAAGTTCACCTTAGGAAATGACAGAGATAAAAAGCATATCTGTGTCAAGATGAGTTTGTGACAACATTTCTTATTTCTCTTATGAGTGGACATTGCCTAGTACATTGGATTTTAGAGTTCTCTAAGATGCCTGAACCCATTACCTACAGTTCATCAGCTCTGAGGCAGCAAGAACATTGAGTTTAAACTCAACTCAAGCACAAAAAGACCCATGACAGAGATCCTTCGACACTTAAGCTTTTGATTTCAAATGTAGTTTCTTTGAGATAGTAAAATCCTTAAGCACATAAGAAGATACATTTTATAAAATTTTATGGTTTGAATATACAGGTCTATTTTGGGCATTTGATAAATGCAGTTCACTGAAATTGATCTGTTTTGTAGAATATTCCTGTGTGTGTGTGTGTGTGTGTGTGTGTGTGTGTGTGTGTGTGTGTGTGTGTTGCTTTGGAGGAAAGCATGGAGGAAAATGCTCAGTAGACAAAGAAAGAATCACGTCACAGGGCTAATGCTTTAAGGCAGATGAAGCATGCCTTCTTACTTCAATGACAAAGCCAGATACAGGTACAATCAGGCACACTGCTGTGTCCACATATTTTCACCGAGTCCTGTTGATAGGACTGTTGTTACTAGAAAGAGGAGTTCCTTTTAAACCTGTGGGCTCTGTCCTTTCCTTCTGTGTTCTTCCACGTGCTTGACCATTGGCCAGTGGCCCGTCTTTGAGCCCTTGCTTGCTGATATGGTCCCCATGCAGAAAGAAGCAACAGGCATTTGTTTTTCAGCAATGCTGTAGGTTCCTGCCTGAATGCACATGTCCTTCCACTGACACACTCATTACAGGCTTCCACGGGTAATTGTAATGGTATGATTGTCTCAGTGCGTAGACTTTTTTTGTAGGACCTCTTTCTCTAGGTTACATTCTTCTAACAATTCCTATATTTCAAGAGCTGTGCTATTATTTAATAGCTGCAAAATAAATAGGCTATGAACAACTTATCAATCATTATTTAGTGCTAAAATTACTAAAATAATGATTAACCCACAAATAGGTTTGTGACCCTTGAGCATTATTTTCCTCAAGGATGAATGCAATCACACTCAAGGGAATTTTCACGCTTGTGTTGTTTTCTGTCAATACCAATGTGGTTTGTTTAAATATTTGAAAACAAGTGACTTAAGGGAACCCAATGATGAGTTCCCTCAAACTTGCATGCCTAGCTTGGTCCTGACTCTAGAAAAAGGAGAATCGCTGTCCTCCGACTCTCATTTGTAAATGGCTCCTGTCTTGTCTTCCATTGCTGACCCCTTGCCATCTGTTCTCCACAGACTGGATGCTATTTTTGAAGCATGAAAAAAGTCACACCATTTCTTGGCTCAGAACCCTACCAGCATTTCCTATGGCAATTACAGTATGAACCAGTGTTACTGGAGTCCTGCCTTTCTTTGACCTTGCTTCTCACTTCTTCCCTCTTCTTCTCTCTGAATTGTCAGTCACTCTGGCTTCAGAGCCTCTGAACTTACTGTTTCCTTGGCCTGCTGAGACGCTATTCTTTCTGAGTTTCCACTGAGTTGGGTTTTCTCATTAGCAATGACTTAAAGTCAGAATCAGAGCAACCTCGCTTCCCTAGAGCTGGTGGCACAGCTTCAGTTAGTTACAATTCAGAGCACGATGCTGATTCACTATTGTAGTCACTTTCCCTATTTTGATGTTTCCATCTCTTCCCAATGTTCAAATGTGATCCCTGAAGAGATTGTTCCTTGTTCACAACTGTGTTGCCTTTCCTCAACATGTACAAAGACACTAGAGGCAAAGAGAGCAACCAAGGCCAGGGAAGCACTGTGACACAGGGCAGCCTAGGATATTAGGTACCTGGGGTATTACGTGCCTGTGACAAATATCCATCCACTTCTGACAGAGACTTTGACATAGGAAGCTTCTCTAAAATGGTGAGATTGACCCAAAACTGAAGCCCACTTGCAGCAGTATTTCTGAAACATTGGGTCTCAGACACTTTAGGATCTTAAAAATTCTTGAAAGTCTTGGGCTCTTTTGTTTACATGTGTTGTACTAGCCACGGACATTTCCCTTATTAGAAATCAAAGCTCAGAAACTTTCAAAGTCCACATTTATATAAAGTCACAAATAATCTAAATATAATTTTGAGTCTTGTTATGAGAAATCAAAACCTGTCCTAAGAAGGTAGCACTATTTTATATTCATAAATCTCTTTAAGTTCTGATCAATAAGGAAAGACAATGTGTGTTCTGTGTGTAATCTTTTGGGCTATTATAGGCCATACAATCTTTGGAATACTCTACTGTGTCCTGGGCAAAGGATGAGAATTTCAAAGGAGACTATTACCCGAGCATCATTATGGACACAGTTTTGAATGTACATGCCCCCTTACTGGATCACACTGGAGAACTGCAGACCTGTGGTTTGGATAAGAGCTGCAGGGACGGGGTAGAAAGATGGTTCAGCCATAAAGGCTAGGCTCAAAACCAAAATGTCAAGAACTGAAGGGAGATGGTATACTGTTACTTTCTACGTGATCGCAGGCCTAAGCATTGGCTTAGGAAAGAGCAAATTTATGTTGAAATGCTAATCTCTCCTCTCTTCACTCATATGTCTTGGTGGAAAAGCTACTTTGATTTTTGTTTTCTTGCAAGATGAAAGTTAAAGTTGGAGCCTCATTTTTTTCTCCCAACACATATTTGAAACAAAGAGCTATGAAGAAAAATTCAGTGCTTAGAGTGATCTAAACATTTAAAGCAGTGAGGACAAAGACCCTGATATAAGCATATTTTAAAACTCTACAGGTAATTCAAATCAGGATCTGTGTTGAGACTTATGAACGAAAGTGTTAGAGGCTTTGGTAAAATTTCCATGGGGATGGAATCTATTGTGATAGTAGAATCCACCTACTGGAATCACCATCTCCTTTTTGCCTGGAAAGGAAGGCAATACTTGTTGAATAGATGCATTGGCCATTACATCCCATGCCTCATATTAACCTTCTGTTTTCTAGTTCATGAAAAAAATAGGCTTTAAAGGTATACTATATAAATGATTTCTCAACAGGATTCTATAATCTCTTGACAAGAATAAACACACTCTAAGTTGTAAATGACCTTATGGAATACTTGGCAATACCCCATTTGTTTTGATTCTGCCTAGAAATTATTTAGCCTTAAGTTATTGGAGATAATGACTTCCAGGGAGCAACAGATTAATAGACTTGTGCTTGTGTTGATATTACTGTTTTCTGTCTAATGGCTTGTTCATTGACTCATGACTGTGGTCCTAATTGTGGGGCTTTAATATGTAATAATGGCAGTTTTGAATCTAGTAGTGTGATCAATTCTTTTTGTTTCTGTTCCTGGAGGCTAATAGAGTTTTAGCTTTAAAATTTTTCATTAAGCAACCCTAGGGAAGCCCATTAGAGTCACCCTCAGTCCTGGCTCTGAAGTGACACACTGCCATGAGGCTCGGCTTCAAAAGTGGATCATCTGATGTCAAACCTGCTTCCTGTTAATGAAGTGATATGGAGGGACTCCTTTGATTTTCTAAAACTCAGTTTTCTCACCTGCAAAATGTGCAATAATAGTGCAATACAGATCTGAGGTGACTTGAGTTAAAATTAGCACATGCATCCCTGAAATAATTAAACCTAATTGCTGGATAAGGACAGGGAGGCCGATGGACTTAACTATGGAGGTCTGACCTGACAAACTCTTGATGTCGAATATATGGAAGTGAACTGGGATCTATAAATACTTTACATGCTAGTAATAGCCATGCATGAGTTTGGGGCGGGGGCATGTTAGTTTTCTATCACCATGAAAATACCATAGAAAATCAATTTACAAAGAAAGACTGATTTGGATTTCCAGGTCCTATGTTTACATCAATGACTCATCAGTGCCATTGGATTTGGTCTTTGGTGAGGTAGTGGATCTGGCAGGAGCGTATGGAGAAACAGAGCTGCCCAATTCACAGCTGGGTGATAGAAAATAGGAGGGAAAAGAAGGGACCAGATTCATTCTCCCCTTCAAGTGCACACCCCCGGCCACCTCAAGCCATCCCACTAAGGCTCATCTCCTGAAGTTTCCACTGCATCCTCATAGAGCCAAGCTGGGCACCACACCCTTGATGGACAGGTGGACATTACAGGTACAGACTACAGCAGTGAGTCAGCAGGATGGGAGTTCACAGCCAGAGAACAGATCCAGCTCTTGTCTTCAGCACCTGTGGATACCAACTTTAGAATATGTGTTTGTATTGCAAAGGGGCATTGTACTTTATTTCTATTTGAAATGTTTAAACATTTCTTAGTACTTAAGGAAAATATGTTGTTTTCAACTGCACCACTCTCGGGAGATTTGTTCTTTTTACTTTAGGTAAATGCAAAGGGCAGGATTCATCTATGTCTGGAGGATGCTCACTTTCCTTGCCTGGTATTGGGTTTGGAAAGATACAGAAATAAACCGTATGGAGAGCAGAGTAGAACCGCTGAAGAGAGAAGTCTTTTACCCACAGAACTGAACCCTTTCTTTTGACAGCTCTTATTTTCAGCAGAAGGTGGGTCTTCCAGACACATCCTGCAAAAGAAAGAAAATAGACAGACATTTTTACCGTTCCCTATTCTTTCACCTGTGTGCAAAGATCCTTTTATCATTGGAAAGGGACATGGAATAAGATGGAGGTAACGGCAGGGATACTGAGAGTTATGGGACTCAGGAGCCCCATCACAGTCACCATTAACCTGAAGAACCACAGGCCTCCTGTGTGCTCGATAGACTTTAGTATCATAGCATGTTCATAGAGAGAAATTAGAAGTCTTAAAGAGTCACCTATTCAATGTAAGGGGACCCATGTGACTAGAGATCTGTGGTGTGAAAATCACTGCCTTAGAGAAACGAAAAACATCTTAGGTGCATGGGATGCATCCAAACTAAAACTGTGCTTACATTTGCTTTTACTCATATTTTTCTTTGAAGTCTATAGAATGTTTTTATGTGTACAATTTGGTACAATGTGTTTTGGCATTTGAAAGATGATTGCATTTACCTAGTATCAACCAAGATAGCCTATCATTGTCAATAATTACTGCATCATTTTTGGATGATATTTAGGCTTTTGAACAAATGCTATTTACCAGAAAAGCCATTTATAAATATGTATTTGTAAATGGTTTTTTCAGAGACTTCTCAATGAACAAACTAACATATAAGGGCATCATTTTATTTACCATTGCAATCACACTTAATGACCTCTATTAAAGGTTAGCTTTTCATCCTTTAGTCACATGTTGGGAAGATTCACTAGCTTTCCAACAACTTCTGCATATTAAGAAGTTCAGATATTAGGGTATTGCTTCATACTAGAACACATGCACAGTATGCATGAGACCCTGGGTTCAATCTCCACACACACACACACACACACACACACACACACACACACACACACAAACACACACACACACACTCACTCACACGCACACGCAACGTGCATTCAAATTCTATTGGAGTATGATATGAGTAAGAAATACTCTGACTACACTTAGAAGAAGAGCCAGACAGATGACAAAATCTGTGTATTTGACATTTCATCCAGCTGTGTGAGCAGAAATGACCAGATAGAGGAAATTTCGTCTATGGAAAATTTTATACATTAAGGATCTCTGCCTGCATAGAAGAAGACAAATCAGTGAGGCTTTCAGTCTTTGTATTGGGTTAAGTGAGAAATGGAGACATTAAGGTTTTCATTGAGGAGCTTTGTTTTCATTAGTTCAAGACTGATCTACTGAATTCCTGGAAAGGTAGGAGGCTAAGGGACCAGGCAAAGGATGGGGGAGGGAGCAGAACAGAATTTCCCACAGTTCCACAGTGCTCTGGAAACTAGGGAAAAGGACAAAAAGCAGTTGAGAAGCACGGAGGGAGCGAGTTGATACAGAAGGACAAAGGGCCATTTCTCACCTCGAGGCATCCACGGATACTGTTGGAACTGAAAGGCTGAAATATCAAGGTTTCGCTGAACAGAACAGAGATGCTGGCAATCAGAACTCTGCAAAGGTTCTGGATTGCTTGTGTAACTGAAGTGTCAAACTTGGAGACCAAAAAAGGACTCAAATTCCAGGCTAGTCTTATGCTAAAGACATTTGCCAGATTTTGAGGCAGTGCGAGGTATATTGCTTTTAAAGAGATACACAGAAACCCTGTAAGATAAGTGTGGGTTCTTTGGGGGTTGAGAAACAAAGACTAACCATGATCTTAGTTAAATCTTGGAAAGTCATACAACACAAACCCAGTGTCATTACCAAGGTGCTCAGGAGAAACACCACAGAAGGAATATTGACATAGTAGAAACGGAGACGTTTTCATAGTCCTATCGTTAGGAAGTGCAACGTACAGATGCTGGCATGGTTGGCTTCTCCTAAGACTCTCCTCGTGGCTTGTGAGTAGCCACTCTCCTGCTGTCTTCTGCACACGAGCTTTCCAAGCATTTTTTCTTACAGCTGTTAGACTAATTGCGGGTCTGTAGGTCTGTGGTCCTCCCTTTAACCTCGTCACTTTACTAGTGGTCCAGTCCTGTCTTCAAACACTGTCATTCTCAGAGGTATGGAGAAGAAAGGAAGACATCATCGTATGAATTTGGGGGAAAACAGTTCAGTTGTCAGTACCAAACGGTACCAAAACTCCTGCTCCTTTCTGTCCCAGTTCAGTCTTTGACTTAATTGATCAGCCGTCTCCACCATAAACATTTTCTTAGCAAAGGGCAAATGCAAGTTGCCTGCTAGGAGGTACATGATGAGTTCTGTAGTTCCTTGACATTTAAAGTAATCACTAATCACTTAATATCATTTAAAAAAGAAATCCTGGCACTGGAGAGATGGCTCATTGGTTAAAGGTTTTCTGTTCTTACAGAGGACCTGAGTTTGGTCCCATCATCCATGTTTGGTATCTCATAACTGCCTGTAACTCCAACTCTCTTCTGGCTTCCTCAGATACTCATGCCCACACTCCCCGCATATTCACTTACTTAAAAGAAAGATAAACTATTTTAAAAATTTCTCATGCTACAGCTCTTGTTTATTTATGGGTGTACATTAGAACCCCAAGGAGAGTGAGCCTTGAAAACATCCTGATGCCTGTGTCCTTTCATGGTACCTTTGATTTAATTATACTAGGGCACAGTGATGAATTGTCATGGAAATGAGCATAGAAACAAGAATATGTTGGTATTGGTCAATTCTAAAGTGCGAAGAATATGTCGGTAATAGTTAATTATAATGTGCAAAGAATATGTTGGTAATGGTTAATTCTAATGTGCGAAGAATATGTTGGTAATGGTTAATTCTAATGTGCGTCAGGGTTTATGTTACAGCTTGGCCATTAACTGCCCTCCAGGAACTATGTGCTAAAACCTTGGCTGCCAGCTTGTGGTGATGGAACCCCGGGAGGCAGATCCTGGGGGAAGGAGGTTGGGTCATTGGAACATGCCCTTCAATGGGATTTTAGGACCTCGGCATCTGCCTTTTTCCCTTTTCTGACGTAAACAGACCTTCTTTACTCCACTCTCCACTGTGGTGTACTGTTCTGCCTCAGGCCCAGAGACACAGGACAGGACAACATGGACCAGGAGTCCAATTAAACATTTTCTCCTTTTCAAGTTGATTCGCTCAGGTTTGTTCTTTTTTTCAGCAACAGAACAATTATTAACACATTAATAACAATCATTTTAGATAATAAGTTTTGAGATGATTTTCACTAAAAGTATGCCTACTTTGACCCAGGTACTTTTTTTATTTAAACATGGTATGCCCCTGAGAAAAGCAAGTAAATATTACTAATAAAATTTTCACAAAAGAATTAGGATTTACTCATTTTTCATATTGGAAGGGATCTTAGGAATTTCAGAATTATTTAGAGCTAGATGTTATAATTTATATATTAAGTTATCTTTCAAGACTCATATGTTAATAATACCTGCTTTATAGACTGCTGAACATAATTTTCATGTTTTACAGTCTTTTGCAATTCCTATTATCTCATATCAAGATCATACCTTTCATGGAGTGTTTTAATCAATGTTCTATTGCTGTGAAGAGACACCATGACCACAGCAACTCTTATAAGGGAAAGCATTTAACTGGGGTGGCTTACAGTTTCAGAGGTGTAGTCCATTATCATCAGGGCAGGAAACATGGCAGCATTCAGGCAGACATGGTGCTGGAGAGGTAGCTGAGAGCTCTACATCCAGATTGACAGGCATCAGGAAGAGAGACACTGAGCCTGTCTTGAGCATTTGAACCCCAAAGCCCACCCTCAGTGACACACTTTCTCCAACAAGACCATACCTCCTAATCCCTGGAGTAGTGCTACTACCTAAAGACCAAGCTTTCAAATACATGAGCCTGTGGCGGCCATTCTTATTCAAACGACTCCGTGGAGCAAACCTGTCTCTTGCCCCTGGGTTTGTTACAATGGCTTTATGATCCTCACAAATGAGCTAGTGAACTAGAAGTATTCAGGATTCAGAAATTCTAAGTATGGCTCTAGAATATTGAGAACCTTATTTCCACATTACAAGGTTCATTTTGTTGTCAAAATCACTTAAGTTTACATATGTCACATGTTCTCTACTTTAAAAAATTGAGCAATAGTGAAATCATGTACTAGCCCAGACTCACTGATGAGTTTTAGAAAATTAAAAATTATTATCCATTACGTTTGGACATTTGACTCTTAATTATCCAGATCATTCTTATTGCCTGTAGATAGACAAGCAAACAAACACAAAACAAAACAAACAAAAAACAAAATAACCCCAAAACAACAACCCCCCTCAAAAAGCCCCCCCAACACACACATGAAAAAAACCAACATGAAAAAAAAAACAACTTTGTTTTATTAACCTTTAACTTTCTGAGAACTACAATATGTATAATGGTGGTTGGACCATACTAAGTTCTTGCCATATGTTTGGTGAGATTTAAGTAGGAAACAATGATTTAGCATAAACTATTTTGCTTTATTTCATTCTAACTACAATCTGACTGTAAACTTCATTAGAAACAAATGAGAACTGTAAATTCTGCTGGCTTCTGAGACAGTAATGAACATCACCCTTGTGTCTTATGCTGAAAGCTCATTGAGTGGTCACTGTGGGAGGCAGAATCTTAAAGTGGGCTGTTTGATCCTCCTTCTATGCCACACATTCCAGAATAATTCCCAGAACTATGACATGATAGCATTAGTCCCATGGTCCCGTCAGTCTTCACAGCTCCATTTACGAGAGAGACCATGTCATGGACGCTGAGAGTAAAATGGTGGTTACAGCATGTTGGGGAGAATTCAGGCGGCCACAGGTAGGGAAGATTGACATAGAGGGACATCCCAGTGGGCTACTGCATAATAGAGTGGCTACATGTAGCAATTAGATATTATAGATTTCAGAAGGAGAAGGATTTTAATGTTTCCATGATAAAGAAATGATATGTGTTTGGGGAGATGGCAGTGTTAACTTGATTTTGAGCACCATGTAGGGCTGGTTGTAATTCAGTAGCACAGCTCTTACCTAGTATGAGGAAATCCCTGAGTACCATCCCCAGCACCACAAACAGAATGCAATATAGTAATACATGCATATGCCAAAATATCATGTGATCCAAATTGGTATTCATATATGTGTTTATATTTATAATTTCTTATTGGTTTTAATAAGTCTATTTTAAATTAAAGAGAAAAGAGAGGTGTTTTGAGGACACCCTGACCTGCTCAAGTAAGATTGTAAGAGGGAATAGATTTTTTTCTGAAGACAAAGATCTACTGTGTGAGAATTCGCTGTGTGAGAAGAATTTGGTACAAAGAATTTTCTTTTTTTCCTTAATTTCTTTTTATTTACTCTGTGTCTTTCACATCACGCATCTCCATCCCATTCACTTCCCATCCCTTCCTATCCACCCTCCGCTCTTGCAACCCGCTCCCCAATAAAATAAAATAGAATTTAAGAGGAAAAAAAGAGAAAGAAGAGAAGGAAAAATCTCATCATGGAAGCTGTAGTGTGACACAGTAAACACTTTTGTCCATGTATCTTTACTTGCAAATGTTCATTGCAGAGTCAGTCATTGGTCTGGTTTGAGGCCTCTGGTTTCTGCTACACTATCGATGCTGGGCCCTCACTTGGGCTCCTCTTGTGTTATCCTGTTGTTGCCCTGTGTTGTGGAGATCCTGCAGCTTTGAGTCTGCAGGACTGATCCCTTCACATGCTCCAGCAGATCACATATAGAGTGATGCTGGGGTGGGCCAGCTCATAACCATGGTTCTGGGCCTGGGTAGTTACAGGGTTGGTCAGCCAGCCAGCTGTCCCCTGTCTTCACCACCAGGGTGAACGCTCCAGCATTTTCCCTGTGAGTTCATTCCTTGCAGCAATGAAGGGCAGGACCAGTTCTCCTGCTTTCATGTCCTCAGGGTTGGATCTCCCACACCTACACCTTCAGGGCCAGCTCTACTGTGTTACCAGGGTGAGGTGTAGGGGACACTATCGTAAATGCTACAGCTGGTGAGGGGCAGGAAGAGCTCTCCCATTCTTATGACTTCAGGGTCAGCTCTCCCACCTGCCTCAGACATTGAGGGACTGAAGGAGGTGGGGGGCAGGGTATCTCTCCCCTACCTACACCACCATATAGCAGATGAGAGATGGGGCCTTATCTCGCATGCTCACATTCTCAGAGTGGTTCACACACACCTTGGTCAATAGGGTCAGCTCTACTATGCTATCCAGGTGAGGTGCTGGGTCCACTTTCCTAGGGCTGCAGCTGGTAAGTGGAGGTCAGCTCCCTCATCCACCATAGGTGGCAGGAACAAGGGGGGGCATCTTTCCCTTGCCCTCACCACCACATGTCAGAAGAGGGGGTGTGGCCAGCTATCCCACTCTCACACCCTCAGGGGTAGCTCACCCATGCCTCTGCCACCAGGGTCAGCTCTATTATGCCACCCAGGCTAGGAGCAGGGCCTGCTTTCCTGACCGCTGCAGCTGGTAAGGACGAACGAGGGTCAGCTCCCTGTCTGCTGCAGGCTGTTAGGGTCGAGGGGTAAGGAGGGCATCTCTTCCCCACCCACACCACCCTATGACAGACAAGCCGTGGGGACAGTTCTCCCACACTCACAGCCTCAGGGCTGGCTTACCCACACCTCCACCAACAGGGTTGACTCTATTGTGCGGCCCCAGCTGGGTGCAGGGCCTGCTCTCTAGAGTGCTGCAGCTGGGGGGTGGGGGGGGCAGGAGCAGCTCTCCCACCTGCCTCAGGCACTGAGGGGCAAGGAGGAGGGCATCTCCCTTCCTCACCCCATGCTGCCATAAGGCAGATGAGGGGCGGGGCCAGAGCTCCCACAGTCGGTTCTTGGGCTGGCTTATCTGTGACTCCCATCAACAGGGTCAGCTCTGCTATGCTGCCCAGATGATGTGCAGGGCCCGCTTCGCTTTCCCGAGTGTTGCAGCTGATAAAGGGGAGGGTCGGTTCCCTTGCCCTCTGGAGGCGGTAGGGGCGAGGGGGGAGGGCATCTTTCCATCATTTCCACCACCACACAGCAGACAAAGGAAGTGGTACCAACAATGCCCCTCTCATGCCCTCAGGCCTGGCTCACCAGTGTCTACAGGGTCAGTTCTACTATCCTGCCGAGGTGATGCACAGGGCCGGTTCTCCCAAGTGCTCCAGCTAGTGAGGGGTTGGGTCAGGTGTCCCACCTGCTACATGTGTCTAATGGCAAGGGGAGGAGGGCATTTTTCCCCCACCCATGCCACCACGTGGCAGATGGGAGAGGCGCCATTTGCTCTCCTGTTCTCATGCCCTCAGGGCCAGCTCACCTGTGCCCCTATGAACAGGGTCAGCTCTATTGTGCCGCCCAGGTAAGGTGTTGGACCCGCTCTCCTGAGTACTTGAGCTGGAGAGGGGTAGGACCAGTTCTCCCTAGTGTTGCAGCCAGTGAGGAGCGGGGCCAACTCTGTACAGCCCTGTCCTCTTTGCGTTTGGTGGTATCGGGAACCTGGAACATCAGCACAGACTGTGGTTACATCAGAGCTATGAATCGAGACATGTGCCACAGCAGCAGTCCAGGCCCACACATCCCCAAGGGCCTGGGTGGCAGCGAAGCCTCCTACCTCATCCCGCTCCTCACTGCTTCATCTCTTCAGATATGCCTCTGTCCACAGGAAATGAACCCTTCTGTCTGTCTGTCTGTCTGTCTCTCTCTCCATACATTTGCTCACCATAATAGTGCCCTGTCTGCCGGGAGCCACAAGGTGCCAGATTGCCCGTGCATTCTCCTCAAAGGCCGGGCGGGGCTGCGTAGGGGTCTCTTTGCCCCGCTTGGTCCATCATGGCACTGGGAAGGAATTAGCTTCCTCCTCAGAGCCAGGGGAAGTCCGCCCCGGCCTGCATATGGGTCTCTTTTCACAAAGAATTTTCTAGTGCTTGACTTGAACATGGATCAGGCCTCATATCTGCACTCTGCTGTGTGTTTTCGATCCGTGGGCTACTCAGTTATACTCACAGCCTGTGGGAGTTTGGAGGCAGGTCTTCCCTGGTGGAGTCTCTAAGTGAGGGCATGGGCAGCTTTCTCTGGACTGCAGCCTTTGAGATCTGCCTGGAGAACCAGTCTTTCCACATCCTGAGTCCCCACAGACCTGCGAACAAATCAGTGCACATTGTTTTAGGCAGTTAAGCTTGTTACACATCAGTAAAAATTCTACAACCAGTTAATAGAGACATGCTGGTTAGTGGCTCTTGGTTGATCATTTGCTCTGGTGGTGAGACTTGGCTCTCTCTCTCTAAGTCTGCAGCTTGTCTATTCCAGATAACTGGGTGACCTGACTACTGGCCACTAGAACAAAGAGACAACTAAGAGGACATACTGTAGCCTCTTGAGAAACCCCACTGTGAGCGCAACAGCTATTCCTGACATACACTGTGACTGTGGGACTGAGTCGCAGGGTCATACCTGAGTGAAGGGAGTCCTGAGACACTTCCTTAAAGAATGTTCATATTACAGAAGGAAGTAGATATTTTGTCCCCATCATGGTTTCATATTTTAATATCAAGGTAGGTGAATTTCTCATCAAAGTGGAGCAAGACAATGTCAACACACACAGAGGTCTAGAGCAACATTTATATTAAGAAATAAAGACTGATTCTATATGCAATTCACTTCCAAATACATTACCAGGTTAGACCATATTCTTGGTGGAGGATGGAGGCTCTTTCATGGGTATTCCTCCCAGATGATCTCCAACTTTCCCCTCCATTTCATCTTTGTCTATCTAGAGGAGGTTGCTCCTTCCTTGTCTACTGGTGCAGAAATGGACCAACCAGAGGTCCAGGGAATGCAGCCAGGAACATAGACTCTTGATAGCATGAGCTTCTCCTTGGCTGGCTCTGGATCTCCAGCACAGCCCATTGCCACATGCTCAGTTACTTACTCACCAGTGAAAATGCAGCAGTCTTTACCCCCGGGACAGCAGCATCCATGTTCTGTATAATAAGATTCACTAGCTTCCGGAGTTTTCCTCTGTGGATTTGAGCTTGAATGTGCTGTGTTCACCTATTGGAGTCTTATTCTGGCAGTTCCTTAAAGCTCTGAAAGTTAGCAAAGTATTCTGCAGTGAGTTGATGAGAGAGTCAGGATGACTCCCTACCTGCTAGCATATGGTTATCATATCAAAATTAACTACCTATATTTATCATTTCAAAGTTAACATATGTGAACCTTGAACTTCTGGGGTTGACAGAGGGTAAGAAAAGACAGGAAAGCAATTTGCTTTACATGAACTTAAGGGATAAGACAATGACACTCAGAGTGTGAGCATGCATCAGGTCACACACATCACCTGGCCCACCTTGATTTATTTGCTGTCATAAAACTCTAGACCAAAACCATGAGGGCTTGGATTGTATAGCTGGGTAAACATTTTTTGTTGTTATTGTTCTGGGAAAATTCTGGAAGAAGCACATTGAAGACACTCAGGAGGAAAAAATGTAAATAAGACTGAAAAAGGGAAAAATGAATTCCCAAGGAAGGCCGTTAATTCTCAGGAGGCATGACATGGTGAGGAACTAGAACATTCCAAATACTTTACTAACAGCCATGGCTCCACATCTTCTTCCACTGGAAGCCTAGAGGCCACATCCAGTTTTGTTCAGAACTGTGTCGTGAGTTGCACACTCCTGCCCTCTCCCACATTCCGGTTACTCTGTTCTCACCCCCTCTGTTTTCTGCCTGTTTCCCTCTCACCTTAACCCTTTCCTGACTCATTTATTCCTCTCCCTTAGCTTTCTTCTCACGCCTTACCTCCTCTCTCTAGCCCAGGACAGCTCCAAGGGCTGAAAAGGATACAGTACAGTGACCTACACTAATCTCACCAGCCAACACAAAGGCAAAAGGGCAGAGGCTCAGAGCTCTCAGAAGGACTTGGGATGATTCAAATGCCTGCCCCCAAAGCCTTCTCCGGCTTTCTGTTGCCTGGGAGAAGTATATAAATAAAAAGGTTCCAATTATATAACATTATGGCCTTATACATTTTGGGGCCCAATCTACTTCTCCAAACTTATTTAAATTAAGTCTCTTCCTTGCAGGCTCCCTGAAGCATCCTCAGGAAGAAAGACTTTGCAAAGGCATTTGGGCTTCAGCAGCTATATGGTGCATACCTACCACCTTACACCCTTCATGTTCCTTTGTGCTCTTCCTTGCTGAGAACTCCTACCCATTTCTCAAGACCCTGAGCACCTCTGCTGTGCAGCCTCCCCTGATAGCCACAGACCGAATCTTTAGTCTTCTGTCTAAACACTGATGGCCGAAGCGGACATTTCTATTGTACACTTGCTCTATTGGACTTGTTCGTTTTATATTTGTCACAGCCACTAGACAGTGAAAGCCCAGAGAGAAGGACAGGCCCTATTCACTGGCACACCACTGTTCTCCTCCATGCAGCAGTGGAGATGCGCAATAGGACACATGGCATGTAAGGAAAGCTGTACTAGGACATCAACAGTATCAACTCCAACATTTTAACACTGTGCAAACCTGCACTTAACCTCCTACTATTCAAAATAAATATTAAGTTCATTTTCTGTGTCTTCTACTCCTCCTCCTCTCCCTCCTCAACATATATAAAAACACACATACACAGAATAGAGCAAACCAGTCCTGATACCTTTAATTTTTTATGCATATGACTTGAGATAAAAAATCTTCTTTCTTCTATGGCTTATTCATATTTATGAGGAATCATAAAAATCACATGAATATCAGAGTTTAATGGGCCGTGTTGGAATTGTTAATATTATTCTAACTTTGTCACTCTGTATGCACATAATATTCCCTAAATCAACTATTTTATCAGT